>CABHPP010095061.1:12076-40133 GCA_902168425.1 Peromyscus attwateri
AGAGAGAGAGAGAGAGAGAGAGAGAGAGAGAGAGAGAGAGAGAGAGAGAGAGGATGACAGAGGTTCCATAGAGAGTAGACAGATCTCAGGTAGAGTTTTCTGAGTGTCAGGAGTAGAGAGTAGCAGAGATGGAGAAAAAGGATACAGAGGACCAAGATGAGGCTGAAAGCATAGGAGTTTAGTCATTAGCAGGGCTGTGAGATAGGGAACTGGATGGAACTGAAGTTATGGAAACAGGAGTTCATCCCAGAAAAATAAAGTAGATGGATAAAGAGCTTGGTATGTCTAGAGTTATTCCTACCTTGAATGCCTGGTGGAGCTATAGCTGAATTGATAGAATTTTGTCTTTGAGGAATAAAGTTAACAGACATAAGAACATAGTGCATGTAGATTTTTTTTTCCTTCAGATATCCCATGCCAGGCGTAGATATTTCCCAGGATCCCTGGGTATTTGTTTTTTCTTTCTGATTTTGTACTTCATCATCTTTCTTTTGACCCTTTAAGAGCTATGACTGTCAAAAACAAGCCTGCATCCCCCCCTCCATGTGTGTGTGTTCACATGAGTGAATGCCCATAGAGTGAGTTGAAGTGGACATGAGAATCAAGGTCAGGTATATTCTTCTTTCACTTGCCACTTTATTTTTTGAGACAGGGTCTTTCCTTGAAACAGGTGTTTGACTTTCCAGCTAAACTAGCTGGCCATTCAGTTCCCAGAATTCTCCTTTATCTGTCTCCTAATGTTAGGGTTACAATTTCATGTTGTTATACTCAGATGTTTATGTAGATGCTGTAGCTGACTTCCTTATGTGGTAAACACTTCATGCACTGAATCGTCTGCCCTGCCATATGTATTTCTACTCTCTGATTGAACTTAGACTTTTTCCTCTGCCTTTAATTCTTCCTCTCTTATTCTTTTCCAATAATCCTGTACTTTTAATCTCAAATGATAATGAAATGGGCTGTGAAGTTATGTACAAACACTCTTGCTTACATTATTTTTTTTCTTTGCAGCTTTATGGCACTTAAACTCAATAGATGTTATATTCACTTATCAGTTCTTTCTAAATCTATCTGTTATATTCCAAATACTACACTATATTCTGAAAATATAGCAATATATAAACATCAGTCATAGATTTCCAAACTCTCAAAATAGGATCAGAAATTAATTTTTAATATGTAATGAGCTTTCCCACTAGACATAACACCTACAATTCTGGAGAGCATGTAGCATGTTCTCAACAAAACAAATGTATGCAGATGTAAACAGATAAAATGAAGTAATATTGTGAATGCTAGAAGTGAGACATTTATAGGAAATAGGGAAAAAAAACAGATAAGCGAGTAACATGTAATTAGAAGTGTACAAGCAGGAGACTCTGAGGTTGAGTTGATGTGTAAATGACAAGAGACTGCTGCTAGGAGTATTAAGAGAGAATAATTAATAATAATTAAGAGGAGAGACTGTTCTATGTGATAATTAGCAATCTAATACAGCTCCAAATGACCAATCTTGTCTTAATACATTCCTGAAATCTAGTTATGAATGCATTCCTCTTTTTATTTAAAACAGACTAAATTGTTCTTCTTTGAACTCTTATGTAAACCAGATTATAAGAAATAAATAAAATAATATGAGTTAGAAATCACGACAGGCTGTTTGTAACACAATGTGCCATTAATTCACTGTATGCTTTGAAAGTTACTTTTCTTCCCCCTAGTCTGTGCTACAGTTTTCACAAAGAATATGTGAGAATGTTGTAATAGATATTCTCAGAACTCCTTTACATCACAGAATATTCTGTGATCCTTAATTCTTAAAATCTCCAATTTTCAGTAGACAGGACAAGAAAAGAAAAACACCAAGTATATTAGGAAAATAACACTGAGATAACATTGGGGATGTGGTGGTACTGCTTTCTCAGAGAAATGGGAGGGCAAAGTTGGCTATGTATATGGTGAAGAAGAGTGAAATGATCACTTTCAGAAGCAAAACTGATCAGGACAGCTGATTCAGAGTGCTATGCTATAATGTGATCATTTTCTTTCTATACAAACAGATAAAGTTTCAAGAAAAGAAAAGAAAGAACTTTGTAGTAAAAATTCAAAACTTCAATTATTATGATATCTAAGTTAATCAAACTGAATACATTCAGGGATTATATCAACACTACAAGATTCAGCTTTCTACTTAACTTTGCACTGCATCTTTGACAGATAAGAATTTTTATTAAAAAAAAAAAAAACAGGGAAATACCAGTTCTTCCATAAAAGAAGTCAATCAGGGCAAATGAAAATATTCAGACTGCACCATCAGCAAGTTGCCACCCTGTGGTTACTAATCCCTTTGCACACAAATACTTAAGATTTGGCCAAGCTTGTCTTCAAGCTACTGCTATATATGTCAACGTACATCGTTTTTTGTTTGTTTGATTGATTGATTTGGATCAACATTGGAAAAGAGCAAGTAGGAAACAACTCCTACCTATAGATTTTAAGAAGTATAGGAAGCTGTACACTTGGAAACTTTTGTTAACAAGATTCTTTTGAAGAAAAATTGGTAATGTGCTATGCACTCAAACGCTCCCCAGAAACTTCCTAGAATGATTGTGCTGTGTGCTACAGTCACTTTATTTATTCATCAAGCCTTTGCAAGAGTGACCCCATCGTCAGTATAAAATGTCACCACACATACTAATAATGTGGGCTCTTACGTAGTAAAAGAAAAATCACAGTTAGTTTTAGCTATACACATATAGTACCAGTAATATGAAAGCTATTGCAGCATAAATTCTGGAGATTCTTAAATGAGCAAAACACCATTTCTAATGAGACATTTGGGATTAAAAACATATGAAAAGGCATTTAAGTCAGTCTTGAAACTTCATGGTAAAATTAAACCCTATATTTAAGTAATTCATATATTAAAATAATAGCCATTTCCAAACTACAGAAAAAGAAGATGGAAAAAAATATAAATAGATCCACTAAAATATAAATATATATAACAATGCTTGTAAGTTTTCTTCATCTTATTTTTAATAAATGGGAAAAGTTAGCATTTTATATGATGTATTTTATTCTACTTTTTGTAAGGATTTGGTCCTTAATTATGTCATCAGCCTTCGACGGCCTCCCAGCCTAAAAACCGGGTGGGCCCTCTATGTGCCCTCTGCCTCTCTTTCTTTTCCGCTCCTTCCTTCCATCATTCTTCTCTCCCTCTCTCTCTCCCCCCTTCCCTTTTCTCTCTCTCTCTCCCTCTGTCTCTCTCTCTCTCTCTCCCCCACAATAAAGCTCTAAAAAGGTAACCATAGCTGTGATTCCTCCTCCAGCACTCTCCTCCTCGGCAGCCAGCCATGAGCAGCACAGTGTTTAACCAACATTGGTGCCATTCAGACTCAGATACACCACCGAGCACCGAGGACCTGCTGTGACCGCTGCCGCCTGCTGCCTTTTCCCCCATCCAGCCAGACCATGAGCATGCACATGTCCCTCGCTGCCTCCACTGGACCCCCACACAGCTACCCCTACCGTCACCACAGTGAGTCTGCCATTCTCGCGGCTGTAGTCTGAGCTATATTCTTTGCAACGACGGACACCCCGGGGGTTGTCCTCGGGCTGTACTGGCAACGGCAGGCACATTTTCACTCCTGATGAGGAGGTAAATGGTGTCTAGGGTTCAATGATGGACCAACTGCAGTACAGTTGCAGCCCTCATGATCTCTTGATGAAGAGGACTCATGACTTTAGCCGATTCATAGATCTCTCTCCATTCTTGGGGACGCCCGAGATTGTAGTCTGATCCCGGTTTGATATTTAAATTTTTATTTTTCTCTTGGCTACAGCCATGAGACAAAGGGGCATTTATGATACATTTACCACCTACATTGGCAGATAGGGGCGGGCACCAGTAAACCTGGCCACATAACAGCATAAACCTGGCTGCATAACAGTGTTGCGGGAACTTCTGCCAGCGAACAGGCAAATAAGAGTTACTTTATCCCCAAGCTCTCTACTAAAGTTCTAACTAAACCCTTCTCCTTCCCCACTTCTGCGTCTGCCATGTGCAACCTTTTCTGTCTGACTTCTGCCGGCAGTAGGCAGGCTCAAATGGGCGGGCTTGGGTGGTTTCTACAACTTGCCCTAACTCACCTTAACACAACCTTAACATTCTCACATGCATACAGACAGGGCCCTGATCTTTGCCTCGTCCCTAATTCCAAAAAATAAATTCTAATGCACCACAAGCTTTTCTCTTCCCAGTTCCCTGTTCTAACTCACTGTTCAGCCAATGATACAGGACCACCACAGAACCAGAGTCCAGAGATCATCAACATCTTGTCAAACAGAAAGTTCCCAGCCACAACCAAGAGGGATACATGTCTCCCGAGCAAAGGGATGACAGACAGCATCCCACAACACCTGTCTACCTCGGAAAACTCCCCTTCTCCATTCCCCCCAGAGCCAACCAACGTCCAAAAGTCAGCTGGAAGCAGTTTTTGTGAGGAATGACACCCGTAGTCCCATCTACCTGTTTTTTTTTTTTTTTTTTTAATAATAAGGAAAAGTCTGGGATGTAAGGATTCTGTCCTTAATTACATCATCAGTCTTCGACGGCGTCCCAGCCTAAAAAGCAGGTGGGCCCTCTGTGCTCCCTCTGTCTCTCTCCTTTCTGCTCCTTCCTCCCATCACCCCCCTCCTCCCTTCTGTCTCTCTCTCTGTCTTTCTCTTCTCTCTCTGTCTCTGTCTCTCTTTCTCTCTGTCTCTCTGTCTCTCTCTGTCTCTCTCTCTCTGTCTCTGTCTCTCTGTCTCTGTCTCTCTCTCTCTCTCTCTCTCTCTCTCTCTCTCTCTCTCTCTCCCCCAATAGGTAGCCATGGCTGTGATTCTTTTAATCAGTATGCTCCTCCACCTGCATGGCCGTCGTGGGCGGCGACCAGCCACGAGGGGCAGCGCCGCTGCATAAACAACACTTTTCCTTTGCCCTTGTCCTGTAAACATATTCTAATTCTTTTCCCCTGCTTAATGAACTACATTTCTTCTTGCTGCTCCCATGTTTCTGCATCAATGCCTGAAATCTCCCTGATGACTTCAGGATATTAAAGAAAAGAGAGTGATCTGTCAGTCTTAAAGAATTTTAGGAAATTGTACTTAATTACTCATTCCTACTGGCAAAACCCATGGGAACAGACAATCTGATTTCTAAAATCTAGTTCATGGAGTGAAATATTTTTCTGATATATATCATTTGAGTTTCCCTCAGTATTTCTTACCCAAATAAAACTTGTTATATCAACACCATTTAACAGCAGTTAGTAGAAGGCCATAGAAGTCAATGAATAAAACTAGTTTTAAATTTTAAATTTGTGTGAATGTTCATGTGTGTAAGGGGGTTCCTTTTGGATGCTTTCAGTGTATGGACTTGCAGTGTACTCCAGGGTTTATACTCAGCAGAATCCCATTATAGTGAGGCTTCATGTGTAGTGTATCTAGTTATGTAATGGAAGTCCAAATATGATGACACCAACTTCTGGATTCAAAGTGAGAGAGTGAAGACTATATTGCATATCCCTTTTTCCAAATTATATGCATATTATAAAATACTTAGAGAGTAAGTTCACCTTCAAATAAACAAGTAGTTGAGGCCAGGCATCAATGGCTCACATCTTTAATCCCAGCACTTGGGAGGCAGAGCCAGGCAGATCTCTATGAATTCGAGGCCAGCCTGGTTGACAGAGCAAGCTCCAGGACAGGCACCAAAACTACATGGAGAAACCCTGTCTCAAAAAACCAAAATAAATAAATAAACAAACAAATAAATAAATAAAAATAAAGATAAAATAAAATAAACAAGTATTTGATTGCATGCATGCTGCACACTGTGAAGGAAGCAAATGGAAAAATGATAAATGACATAGTAAAACTTCAACCCAGATTCTAATATAGGAAATATTATTGTGATTTTTTTTTATGCTGAGGTTTATTTAAAAGTTAAGTATTGAATACTTAAAACTTGTGAGTACAATGGTGAGTAGGAATAAATTAAGGAAAAAATAAGTGACATTTTAAACATTACATAAGCTACTACTGAATGATAAGTCTTTGTCCTCTCTCCTTTTAGACTTGTTTTTACTACTCTTTTAAAACAGAATGAGAAAAATCTCTGGCTTGTGGTGCTTGGCATTCCATGAAGGTAAATTAATTGCTGTTTTTGAGAACTGAAGCTCTGAATTGAAGTCGGCCTCTGACTGCATATCACCTTAGCACCTTTCCCCTCAAGCAATTCCAGAAAATCCATGGCCAGAGGGATAAATATCAAGAAGGGTTGAAAGTCATTTGCTAAAAACATCCGGAAGCTGCCAATCAAGAAGCAGCCTACAAGGAAACTTGTCTGTAAGGCACCACCTAACGACAGAAAATCTGGTCTTGGGTGCTTTAGTACCTGTTTCTTTCATATACCATATAACTTACACAGAAGACACTGGGGGGACTCCCCACCTGACAAGGATAGTGCCTTTAGCAGTGAAATAGCTGTTACATAATCTAGCTTCTTTCTAGAAATAATCTGTGGTTTCTTTTGTTTTATGAACACATTGTGCCCACATCGCAAGCCCCCAAGCAAGACCACAGATCCAATATCTGATGCAAAACACAAAGGAGTTTATTGACAACAAGCAAGCTCGGGCTTGCTTTACATCCAACATCTGACACAGGGGGTGGAGGAGGATAGCCCCAAGCACTCACTTGAAGGGGTTTATATAGGAAAGGCTTACATGCAGTTTGGGATTGGACAAGGGAGCTAGGGGCAAGGTAGTTCTTTGAAGTTACTGGCTGAACTATAAGCATGAGGTTACTGATGGCTAACAGGATTCAGGGTATCTACAGAGACATAATTTTTTTACCCCCTATGTCCTGGTTTTGTTGAACCCAGGATATATACATTCTGATTTATTGTCCAGTCCTACTCTCCTCTGAGTTCAACTTATGGTCAGTTGAGCTCATTACTCTTCATATCTTGTTTTGCCAAGTCCAGGATACATAGATTTATTGTCCCAGCCTTATAAGTTCAACTTCTGGTCACTTTTAAAACTGCTGGTCAGCAAATACCTTTGGAGGAGCAGAGGGGGAAGCATCTTTCAAGATGGCTACTGATTTTTTCCCTTTCAAATACATCTTCATAAATCTCCATTAGACATTCTACTTCCTAGTTTATTATCTAGGCTCAACTAAACAAATCATACTTTTGTGAGACAATTGGGAAAACCCAAGTTACATAAAGTTTTAATGATTATGCCTAAGAGATCCATGAAACGAAAGTGTCTCTGATCTGCAAGCCTCTTGCTCAAGGACAGGTAGTTCCTGAAATGCTGGAGGCTATTGTTTATAGGAAATAACAAGCCACATGTTTTTGCTCCCCTAAATAAGTTTGTTTGATCCAGGTGCACATGACATGCTTGATCACATGTGGGTGGGATGTTCACAGTCAAGAAACACATCAGAATGTATGCTTGCCCCTGATTGGATGTAGGCTGGAGTAACATAGGCAGGAAATACATCAGCATTTATATGGTGATATTTTCTTTGTACCAAAATGTTATTTGTATGTTAATAAATAAAGTTGCCTGGGGGTCAGAGCTATTAGCAAGCCATAGGAAAGCAGGGCAGTGGTGGTGTACGTTTGTGATCACAGCACCTGGTAGACAGAGCTAGGTAAGTCTATGTGTGTTCAAGGATACAGCCAGCATTGGATACACATGCCTTTAATCTCATTACCAACCATAGAACACCTGGAGGTCTATACAGACAGGCTGTAATGAGGCAGTCCTGTGGTTGGGTTTACAACCAATGAGAAGGCAGAACAGAGACTATATAAAGACTTTAACACAGGAAGTAGCAGCTCCTTCGGAGAGGTAGGACCACTGCAGGAGGAAGGGTAAGGTTTTGGCTCTTAGCTCTGACCTCTTGGCTTTCTTCTTTGCATTGGTTCTGTGTTTCTTATTTATACGATGGTTGGTTACATCTACACATTTATGCTTGCTCATGATTTTACCTGATGGAAAAATACTCTAAGCCCCTGCAAACTGTTACTTGGAGCCATTTTCTGGGAATCCAGAGACAGACCTGGACAGAGAGCCCATCAACTTGGCAAATATTTAATTAAAGCTTGCTTCAAATTTGACTTTAAATTTTGGTAGTGGTCTTACTTTCTATCAGTAGGATTAATTTTTTATGGAGGCCCCAGAAAGATTTAGGTCAGGCACCCAAATTCTAAAGCCATGACTATAAGCACTAAATACTAAACACCAGAAAGTGGAATATTCATTTTTTTATGCAATAAGACCATGATGTAAGCAGGCATCTAAAGGGAACAGCTTCTCAACCTATGAGTCTTAACCCTTAGGGGACTAAAAGTCCTTTTTACAAGGGTAGCATAGGACCATCTACATATTGGATGTTTGCATTGCAATTTATAACAGATTTATTGCAGTTCTGAAATGGTAACACGAAAGATTTTATGGTGGTGATGGTGTCATCTCAATATGGGGAACTGTGTTGAAAGGTCATAGCATTGGGCAAGTTGAGAATAATTGGCTTAGAGAATCTCTCTCCTTTCCTAAGATCTATTCATACTTAAGAATCTATGTCTAGCCTCCTTATCATTGTTAACTGTTACACTTAAGCAATTTTGATAATCTGAGTCATATAAGAAACTGTTGCATTCTATAATGGTGTATTATAAATGGATCAGAAAATTTTCTAGTCACACTATGGATTGTGTGAACTGTGTTTATGAGTTAAACATTCTATGTTGATACTGAAAGGAGCTTCAATTCTGAACTTGTTATGAATAACTTATTTAATTTCATAGTTTTAATTTTTTCTTGTTTTTACATCCTAAGCAAAATGTCCACTCTCTCTTTTCTTCCCATCGTCCTCACTACCCCGCTGCCCCATCCATTCCTCCATTGTTTCTCTTCAGACACAGATAGACATCCCGTGGATATCAGCCAGCATGGCATATCACGCTGTACTAAGACTAGACGCACCCTCCTCTATCAAGTTTCATGAGCAATCCAGGAGGAGAAATGGGTACCAAAATAAGCCAATAGAGTTAGACATCCCTTATTCTCACTGCTAGGTGTCCCACACAAAGACAAAGATGCACAACTGTAACATACATGCTGAGGGCCTAAGTCAGCCCCATACAGGACACTGATTATTGTAAGTTCAGTTTCTTTGAGCACATATGAGCCTAGATTAGTTGGTTCTGTGGGTATTCTTGTGGTACCTTTCACACCACTGGGCCCTACAATCTTTCATCCTCCTCTTCTGCAGGATTCCCTGAGCTCCACCTAATATTTGACTGTGGGTCTCTGCATCTGTTTTCACCAGTTGCTGGGTGAGGTCTCTCTGATGACAGTTAGACTAGGCACTAATCTATGAGTTCAGCAGAATAATATTAGGATTCATTTCATTGACTCTTTTTGCCATTCATGTTTGGTCCTATCCTAGGTTTCTGGGGTACCCCGCTCATGGGTTCTGGCTCTTAGTGGGAGCTCCCTCTCATGGTATGGGTCTCCAGCTGTGCCAGTCATCAATTGGTCACTCCAACAATTTCTGTGCCATCTTTACTTCAGCATAACTGTAGGGAGGAAAAATTATAGGTTAAAGAGTTTGTGGCTGGCTTGGTGTTCCAGTCACTCTACTGGAAGTCTTGCCTCGTTACAGAGGATGGCTGGTTCAGGCTCCATATCCATATTGCTAACAGTCTTAACTAGAGTCACCTTCATAGATTCCTGGGAATTTCCATTGTTCTATGCTTCTACCTCACCTTAAAGATGCCCCCAGAATCCAGTTGTCTCTCCCAGCACCCTCCCTATATCCTTCCCTTACCTGATCCTTTCTGTTACTATTCCCATTCTCCATTTCTGGTCCTCCATCCACTGGCAATGTCCATTCTATTTGTCCTTCAAGGTGAGCTTCATACATTGCCCCCTTGAGCTTTCCTTGTTACTTAACTTGTCTGGGTCTGTGAGTTGTAACATGGTTCTCCTTTACTTTATAGCTAATATTCACTTATGAGTGAGTACATACCATGTTTGGTTGTCTGATTCTGGGTTACCTCACTCAGGATGATCTTTTCTTATTCCATCCACTTGCCAACAGACTTCTTGGTGTTGTTGGTTTTAACAGCTAAGTCATACTCCAATGTGTAAATGTACCACATTTTTCTTATCCTTTGGTTCAGGGACATCTACATTATTTCTAGTTTCTGGCTATAACAAATAAAGCTGCTATGATTAAATTGTGCAAGTGCCCTTGTGGCATGCTGCAGTGCCCTTTAGATATATGCCCAGGAATGCTATAGCTGGGTCTTGAGGTAGATCAATTCCAAATTTTCTGAGGAACCACCATATTAGTTACCAAAGTGGCTGTACAAGTTTATCCTCTCACAAGTAGTAGAGAAGTGTTCCACTTATTCCACACCATTTCCAGCATGAGCTGTCATTTGCGTTTTTGATCTTAGGCATTCTGAAGAGATTAACATGTTTGAAGGCTCAAACTTAACAGAGGTAAAGCTGTAAAGTCCTAATCTTATAAAAGCTTATAATTGTAAACTGTTAAAGATAATAAGACATGAAAGTTAGTAGTCATCTTATAAATGATCAAATTTTTTAGTGTGTTCAGAACTATACTTGTAGTCATGTTAAGTACTAATGTAATAATTATACAAAAAAAGCTTTCTTTAGTCTCATGTATGTGTTTTCAAGGTTAAGCCTAAGTTTGTTTAGCTCAGATATACGTAAAAAATAATGTTCTCCAAAATTGTCAGAAATCTGATGAATATGGTATTTAAAATATTTAATGGAAAAAGCTTGCTTTAACAAAGATGCCCAGCTCCTAGCAGTGACTCCAGGGTCTTCAAAGAAGATGACAGTGCACCAGGAAAAGTCCACCTGGATTGTGGTAATGCTAACTGCTGGGTAAGACTGCCCCAATGCTGCACCTGCCACCAGGAACCAGCTCAAACTGTAGACAAGAAGACACTGGAGAGTTGATTGCCCCACTTTGCCTAGAGAAAGTAAGGCCATTCTTCCCACCCCCATGTTCTTCCTCAAAACAAAGCCTCTCATCTTTTCATCCTGGCGGCCAAAAGCTGATGCTGTCCTGGTATCTCTGCACCCAATGCCATAGACAACACAGGAGACAGGGATGACGGTCTAAATAATGGACTACTCTCGGTCATTTTAATGGATACACAGGTCATTTGGGTTATACATTCTGCTATAATTTATCTTTCTCAAGTCTCTGCTGGTATTGACAGTTAGGCTAAGTATAGCATTGTCAGCTAAGCAGCAGCAGGCCATCAGTTCCTCTTCAAGGCTACAGCCACCTTGTTAGCTCATTTTATATGTTAAAATTAGGCCTTACCCATTCTAATAGGCATTCTGTTGGGAAAAGTTTGACAGGTTTACTATGCTAACAGGCTTCATAATAAAAGACAAACAGGTTTCAGATGTAATTTTCCACTAAAGCAACATAACTTGCAATCATTGTTCTCAGTAATAACTGCTGTGTCTCTGGTAAGTGATCAGATGGAACAAAAAAGTAGTAAAGTCTATGTAAGTTTTGAGGGCCTAAGATAATGTTCTAAGGTATATAAAGGTCTGAGGATATGGAGAGTCTATATCAGTTCTGACAGTTTAAGATATAAAAAAATCTATGGATATGCAAGATTGAATCAGTTTTGATGGACTAAGAAATTGATTTAAGATGTGTAAATGTGAATTGTAAAGATGTAAAAAAATGATTTAAGGTACATGAAAAATAGGAAATATTTCAGACTTCTCCCTTCAATCCTATTGTTTTACTGAGATTTCAAAAGTTCACAGTTTTAACATTAATCAATGGAGTTCTGATAAGCTGGTAGAGCACTGACTACTTACTGTTCAGTCACAAGCTCAAGATTTTAAATTTCCCTTGGTTGTTTTCTAAGTATAGACCGATATATTAGAGAATTCCCAAAAAGCTAAAAATAAATCTACTATATGACTCAGCTATACCACTCCTTGCCATAAGCTCAAGTTATGTCTTACTCTACGCATAACTTGCTCAGCCATGTTCGTTGATGTTCTATACACAATAGCTAGGAAAAAAGAAACAATCTGAATGTCCTACAACTGACCAAAGCATAATAAACATGTATGATCTACAAGCTATAGAAAACTATCCAGCTATAAAGAAAAATTAAATCATAACCTATGCAGTCACAGGTATGGAATTAAAGAATGTCATATTGGGTGAGGCACTCAGAGCCAAAAGAACAAATGGTGCATACTCTCTTATCAGAGATTGCCAGCTCCAAATCTTCACAGGTGAGTACATGCCCTGGAGTCACTGCAATGAGAAAAGGAAAAAAGGGACCATTGCTGGGATATAGAGTTGAAGCAATAATTGAGAGGAGATTAGCAGCATGAATGTGGTTTGATTGTGTTAAGGAAAAATTGGGGGACCTCTAATTAGAGCATTGGGAGGGAGAAAAATACAGAAGGAGGACAAGATAATAGTAAAATGCTAGGAAATATCATAAGGGATCATACTTTTAACTATATACCTAACAAAAATATCCCTATAATAACATGTAAAAGCCTATAAAATATGTAAGACTGTGTATAAATATACTTACAATGATTAAATGAAATTTTTCTATCTGGTTTGACAATGCTTTCCCAAAGAACTATAAACCATTTAACAAAAACTCCAATATCCGGCAGAAGGCCTCTACTGAGTTTTGATCAGGGCTCTCCAAGAGCCACCATAGGTTATTACTATTGCCCTTGCTTGATCACACTCCCCTGCCAGAGGTGGAAGGTAAGTCTCTATTGAATAAGTCTCCACTGACTTCAGACATAGGGCTCAGAGGTCACCAAGCTGGAAATGTCCTGATTGCCTTCTCCCTGAGGATTCTCTTTCATGTTATCAGAAGGTGCCATGCAAGCTACCAAAGAAAGGAAGCAACCAACAGTTCTAAACATATGTGGTGCATAAGAACTATGACAACTAACAACATCATCTCATAACAGTACAGTAGAGTACAGTAGTGGTATACCTACCTTAGTGATAACCAACTGTTCTCTATTGGACATAAAATTTGTTCAACAAGGTAGAAAATATCCTGGTACTGGAAACTTAGCCATGTACCCAGGACTAGCGAAGTCATTGTTCTTGGAGGAGAATCTACAACTGCAACATTTCAAATCAGTATACATTCTAACTTCATTCTAAATATGTGTCGTTATACACACAAGGTAAGTGTAGTCCTAACCCCACATCACGGAATTTTCTATTTATGACAGATACCATTACAGATAACCAAAAGCAATCAAACTATAGATTTGTGAAGCTTAATCCCAATTAATATATCTACAGAATAACTCCCATAACTATGCCTCAGGGAACATTGTGGAAGAGGGGCTAGAAAGATTGTTAGAGTCAGAGAAAGGAGGAGTTTGCTCTGAGACTGTGTGTCCTACTAGTGTCAGAAGCTACATCCACAAATTCACACTAATATGGCTGCCTAAACTTGAGCTGAACAAGGACAAAAGTAACAGACATCTTAACATGCATAGGGGAATGCCTATGAGGCCCCAACCTTACACAAATAACTACAGGCAACTAAGAAATGGTGAGACCAGGAGAAATAGTATTCCCCAGGGAACAGCAAATAGTTTTTAAATCCAGGTCAGTCCTGAAAACAAACATTTAAGTAACATTCAACCTGAACAGATTATACCTAGGAATATGTATATAAATACACGCATGCATACATATAAGTATATACGCATATATGTGTGTGTGTATGTGTAACAACATTAATGAAAAAGAATCCATGAATTTGAAAAAAGAAAAAACAGGAGAATTTGTGGAAGGATTTGAAGGAAGCAAGGAGAAGAATATGCTGTAATTGTATTATAATCACAAAAATTTTAAAAAGTTAATTTGCAAAAAAATGTGACTAATATGTGGCTATCTTGTTCATCCTAAAACATTTTTTCTTTTTCTAATATGATTAGTAATTAATTTTTCTTTTTTATGATTCTGTGTATTTGAAGATTCCATAATAGGCAAATTAATAGATACAGAAAGAGATCAGTGAATTTCTACACTGAAAGGCTTTGGAGCAAAATTAGGAAAACACAACAATGGGTATATAGCTGCTTTGTGTGGATGCAGAATATGGCCTAAAATTTTTGTGGTGATGATTGTATTTCTCCTAGAGTTAAAAGTTCATATATGTGTGTATTTATATATGTGTGTGTGTGTTTGTGTGTGTGTGTGTGTCTATAGTATATATATATATATATATATACATATATATATATTGTTTTTTCCTTTTATTGAAAATAGATTTTTAAATACATAATTATTTTGATTATGATTTCCTTTCCTTTCCTCCTCTCTGTTCCTTTCCTTTCCACCTCTCTTCCCATCCCAATCCACTCTATTCTTTCTCTCATTAAAAACAGGCTTCTAAAGAATAATGATAAAAAAATCAAAATAAAATATAAGATAAACAAAAACTATCGCATCAGAATTGGACAAAATAAGCAAGCAGAAGGAAAAAATAGCCCAAGAGAAGGCACAAGAATCAGAGACCCACTATTTCACACACTCAGGAATAACAGAAAATGACTAAACTTAAAACCATAATATGAGCACTCAGGACCGAACTGCAGACCCATTCAGGCCCTGTGCTCGATGCCTCAGTCTCTGTGGATTTATATGAGTCTTGATGATGCTGAATTAGAGGTCCTTGTGTTCTTAATGTCATACATCCCCTATGGATTTACACACTTTCTGCCTCTTCTTCCACATGGTCCTCTGTGCCATAAGGGAGGGATTGTATAGAGACATCCCATTTATAGTTGAGTGTCCCAATGTCTTTTCCTCTCTTCCTAATGTCTGGTTGTGAGTCTCTTTATTTCTTCCTACTTGCCACTGGAAGAAGCTTTTCTCATGTCGGCTTAGCAAGGCACTCATCATGCTTGTCACATTTTTTTCTTGGTGATTGCCAAAACCAGTACTTCCAGACCAAAAAACCTGGAAACTGTAGTCTCCTGTAATTCATCAAATTCCTTTCTAAGATATTTTTGACCATTTTCATTCTTACCAGCTGAGTAGTTCTTTAAAATGAGGAAATTCTGTGATTTGAGGGAACTGAAAGAGTTCACTTTCTGCTGTGGAATAATGCTTTTGTACACTGGTTTAATAAAACATCGATTGGCCAGTAGCCAGGCAGGAAGTATAGGTGGGTTAAGTAGACAAGGAGAATTCTGGGAAGAGGGAGGCTGAGTGAGGAGACACCAACCAACCATCCAGGGATCAGCATGTAATGGCACACAAGTAAAGCCACGGAACATGTGGCAAAATATAGATTAACAGAAATGGGCTGAGTTTAAGTGTAAGAGCTACTCAGTGGTAGGCCTGAGCTAATGGCTGAGCAGTTTTAATTAATATAAGCTTCTGAATGATTATTTTATAAGCAGCTGTGGGGTCCTTGGGGCTGGGCAGGATCAGAGGAAACTTTGAGTCACAGCCCTGAGGTTGGACTGTCATTATTATGTTAAAAAAATGTCATGTTCAACGGGACTATGGCAGAATAAATAAATTGAAATAATGTCACAGCCTATGTAAGCAGGCAAGGGTAGATTACACGGTGCTAAGAAAGTTAGAATTTAATAAGTATAGTAAGAAGTCATGGATCTTTGAAAGAATAACTAGAATATTATATGATTTACTTTTTTAGTAGAATTTTCAGGCTACTGTGTGAAGAACAGACTATGCATGAAAAAAATGGAATAAAGAGATTATTTTCTGTAGAATGCTATTACAGAATTCTCTCAAAAAGATGAAAGTGGATTCAAGCAAGATGAAAATATAGAAAGAAATGAGTTGTTTTCCACCAACCACATGTTTGACATTCTTCAAAGTGATACTTTATTTATCTATGATATCCAAGAAGTCATTATATGCTTTTATGCTTTGAGGTGCATAGTAACAGTATGAGTTATATACAAATTACTATTCATGGAGCTTTGAGTACGGCTGCAATTGAAATCAAGTTAGGGTTGGCAAATACAAATATATGTTTATACATATACAATTATTGTTATGGATATCACATCTAATGAGGCATATATGGGAGTTGGCCTATTGTAGAAGTACTGGTTTATAGATTAAAGAGAAGTAGCTCCTTTTAATTTAGAAATAGCCAAGAAATTTCTACATGAATGCCTTATTTCTAATCACTCTGTAGATCATTGGTTGAAGTGTTGCCTTAAGATGCTTGAACATTCTTAGCTCAATATTTATTTGGAGAAGAAGACTAGGGGTGACATATACAACAGAAAAGTAAGCATTTATGAAATACACAATGGTCTCAGCATAAGAATAGCACTACAAGGAAATCAGAGAATTCAAACTAAGACAATTAGACTTAACATTTATAGAAAGTCAGGAATGAACCTGTGTCACAAATCTGGGTGTCAGTTCAGCTCCTTAGAAAATTAAATCTTGGGGACTATTATTCTTCTTTTATTTTTATTGTTCTGATCTCTAACATATAGAAAGTATGTACTACTTGCAATAATTATGTCATTAATAGTTTATGTTGTTGATTAGCATGTTCATCTACCAACTTCATTTCAAAATATTTAAACTGTAGCATGGTGAAACCTCCAGCTACAGTTAGTTGTAATAATTGCTTTGGGAAATGAGGATGCTGAGATAAACTTTTAGCAAGCTTGCCAACCCTCAACTGCTTGTTGCTTCCATGCTGAGAGGCATTAGTTGATCCCTAAGGAGAATCTCAGCTAAGTCTATTGTAGCAAACGTAAACTGATTGTGATTCTCTAGTTTTTCCTTTACCTCAGATACTAGCTCACCCAAATTCTAATCAGAGTCTCATTGAACATTTGAACATTTCTTCACACAAAAAGGAAGTGACAGTTGCTTTTTTGTGATTGTTGCAGTTCCTTAAAATAGGCATAGGAGAATTACTCATGATTTGTTTTAATCCTCTGATTCTGGTTGACAAGTGTTCATGAGTTTCATATTTTCTTAAAATAAAGAAAACAGATTTTTGAAAATTATGTAGCTCATTTTATGTTTTTTAAAGCTCTATTAGGTGTTTTCAATTACATTTTTTTTTCTATTGATCTCATGAAGACAACAGAGAGGTGTGATGAGAACATATCCAACTAAAGGCATCAAAATAATGGAGAGTTGTGACAAGAAATAGTAGAAATACAAAATACATATAAAAATTACTGAAAGGAATGATAGAGCAGAGAGTGCTTTTGATATCAGCTTGGGCTTGTCTGTGTTTTGCTTGTTTTTATAATTGATTAGATACCGTTCTACAAAGAAATAAGGAAATGAGACATTGATGCAGGGTATATGAAGCTTGATGTTTGGAAGCAAAAGCAAATACTTCTCTACCTCACTTTCTGTGGTGGTTTGAAAGGAAATGGACACCAACGAGAGTGGTATTATTGAGAGGTGTGGCCTTGTTGGAGTAGGTAGGTATTGTTGTAGGAAATGTGTCACTATGGAAGAGGGCTTTGAGGTCTCATATATTCTCAAGCCACCCAAAGTGAGATAGTTCACTTCCATTGTCCTTCTGATCAAGATGTAGCCAAAACCATGTCTGCCTGTATGCTTCCCTGTTCCCCACCATGATAATGGTATGAGATTCTAAGAAATACATATGGGATTTTGAAATCTTTTGTTACGTTTTCTTAGGTTTTTCACTGGAAATTTTCTACTACATGTCTATATTTTCTTTCCTTCATAGATGTTCTTGAATAATTAGAATATAGGTAATACATATATAAAATTAGTTTTCTTTTTTAATGACTATTTTATTCCAGTAAATTCTATGTATCTTTCTGTGTTCTACAATGATATGCATAATGCATTTAATAGCTTTCTGATCATTTTCAGCTATAATACATCCATGTCAGAACTAAAATTTCATTATCTCTTTTTCCAGCTTGTTCTTGACACAAAGAATATGTCTAATTTATAGGAAAAGCAATTTGTTGCAATTTCTATTTCCCAATTTAATTCAATTATGTTGGAAGGTAAGATGAGGAAATACATCAGCTATACTGCAATGCATTGTGGTAATTTCAAGGAATCTTTAGCTTCATGGCTTTGGTAATTGAGTCCTCCTGCTACTCAAATAATTGTATCGGATTTTTAAGGCATCAGGCTTTTAGGAGTTGAGAATGTATGACATCTTCTTGGACATAGTATATTATGATTCTATATTTCTCCATTACTGTAGTTTGTTCCTAGACGTTTCCTCAGTATATCAGAGACTAGCAAGATACATAAGATGTTATGAGTAAATGACCCTAACTCCAAGAGAACATTTCAGATATCATTGTACATAATTTTACTTTTACACTCTAGGAAGTTTCCCTTTAAACACCTACAGACAGTGTTTGAGAGCAGAAACTTTTAGAAATCACTGATATCCATCCTATACTTTAAAAAAGAGTATTATAATTGCTATGCATTAATTCCATGTCCATTTATTAGGTGAGTTTTATTAGAAAGACACATAATTTTTTTTGTACACATTTCTTTATTTCAGGATTTGACACATTAAAAGAAAAAAATGCCAACATATTTCAGACAATATACTAGAAACAATAAATAAAACAGCTCAAAAAATCAGATATTCCCTTTAAGTGCTATGTCATTTCAATTTCTCTAAATCAGATTCAGCTTTCCATGGCAAACAATAACTATACATTTGGTAAAATATGTTGATAAATACACAAGGCAGGTATATATTTCCACAGTATCTTTGTTTTTCACAGTTACCAAAAATAAAAATTGCGTTCAACTCATACATCTATAAACACTCTGATTTCTCACGGCGTGAGTCTGAAAGTGGTGGGAGCACAAAGTCTTTTAACAATCTGGACTTCAGATTTCTGTCTTCAGAAAAATGTCTTTGGCATATGCCCTCTGCGGGTACCTTTCAGAGTCTTTCTGCGTTGTTATCATGCTCTGGGATGATGGCAGAAAGTAAGCCTTGCTGTGAGATGAGGCAGACAGGGCTAGGGCTCGTCTTCTTCCAGTGAGAGGGCTAGTCTAACCCAGTCTTTTTGATATCATATTTTAAGGCAGCCTAAATGTCACTCAAATGTCCATACCTCTAGGTCCTGAACTATGAAGTCTTCTTTTTTGGAGAGAATATCATTATTAAAAGTGCTGCAAGAGTTGCTGCGCCCATGGTATAAGTCAGCATCTAGCCACAGACCGAACCGTCCGCCTCCACCACCAAGCTCTAAAGAACTTATGTCTCCATTGATAAGATAGTAGTTTTCTCCACTCCACTTAAAGACCTTGAAATTAGGGCTAAAGATGTAGAAAAAAGTTTCGCCCGTGCCGTAATAGTGGTCACTGATCTTGAAGGGATGAGTTGCATATGCCCCAAATATCTGGTTATCCATGTCTTTGATGACCAGCAGAACAGGACTATCTAGAGATGCTGATATCCTATAGAGGGTTTTCAAGCTTGTTCCATGCTCTAATGTGCTGTAGGCCAGTCTCCATGGATAGCCTTGTACCCTGGCTGGAAGGCGTTGGTCCAGCTGCTCAATGTGCATGTTCTCTAGGAGCGCGCTGTGGGGTTGCAAGATGGGCAGTCCCTCTTCCTCCTCCTCCTCTTCTTCCTCATAGTAGCTGCAAGTGCTCTTCCTGCGTTTTGCCTCTTCAACAGTGATAAACATCGCACTAAGTGTTTCTTCCCAATCGGGCCTCTCTCGGGGGTGAACATATCTATGTAGCTCTGGAACAAAATCATCCTCTTCAGACTGTATTGAGGACTTCATCTTCCTTCTTTAGGTTGGATTTTTCCTGTAAGGCTGGGTTTGTGGATAGGTATTGATTTAATCTGGTTTTATCATGGAATATTTTGTTTACTCCGCCTATGGTGATTGAGAGTTTTTCTGGGTATAATAGTCTAGGTTGGCATCCATGGTCTCTTAGTGTCTGCATAACATTTGTCCAGGACCTTCTAGCTTGCATAGTCTCTATTGAGAAGTCTGGTGTTATTCTGATAGGTTTGCCTTTATATGTTACTTGGTCTTTCTCCTTTGCAGCTCTTAATATTTTTTCTTTGATCTGTATGTTTAATGTTTTGATTATTATGTGGCGAGAGGACTTTCTTTTTGGATCCAGCCTATTTGGTGTTCTGTAAGCTTCTTGTATCTTCATAGGTATTTCTTTCTTTAGGTTAGGAAAGTTTTCTTCTATGATTTTGTTGAATATATTTTCTGTCCCTTTGAGTTGGTATTCTTCTCCTTCTTCTATCCCTATTATTCTTAGGTTTGGTCTTTTCATGGTATCCCAGATTTTTTGGACGTTTTGTGTTATGACTTTTTTGTCTTTAGTGTTTTCTTTGACTGATGAATCTATTTTCTCTATTGTGTCTTCAGTGTCAGAGATTCTCTGTTCCATCTCTTGTATTTGGTTGGTTATACTTGTTTCTGTAGTTCCTGTTCATTTAGTCAGGATTTCTATTTCCAGCATTCCCTCAACTTGTGTTTTCTTTGTTGTCTCAATTTCTTTTTTCAGATCTTGGAATGTTTCTTTCATCTGTTTAATTATTTTTTCTTGGCTTTCTTTGCTTTCTTCCAATTTTTTGTTTGTTTTTTTCTTCCATTTCTTTAAGGGAATTTTTTATTTCCTCTTTAAGGAAGTTTTTCATTTCCTCCTTAATGGAGTTTTCCATTTCCTCTTTAAGAGAATTTTTTATTTCCTTTTTAATGGAGTTTTTCATTTCCTCTTTAAGGGAATTTTTTATTTCCTCTTTAATGGAGTTTTCATTTCCTCTTTAAGGGAATTTTTTATTTCCTCTTTAATGGAGGAAAGACACATAATTTAAAGGAAACTTTTAAGGAAAAGTATATTGGTTAATGAAGGCATCTAACATCTGAGTCTTCTTTCTTTGTGGTTTTCAAGTATAAAAAATATTCCCATGTGACAATTCATAGAGTTTGCACTACTGAGTCAACCAGGAAAATTAAACAGAATGAATTAAGTACTCTTAAGCTCATGGGAATAAAAGAGTATCTATTTTATTTAGAGAAATTAGTGTGTTTATATTGAAATTGATTTTAGTGTGCTAAGATTCATCATATTATTTCCAAATATGCTGTTATACTTTCATAAGTTATAGTGGGCTGCTACTATCCACTAAATAGCATTTGTGGTGTAATTTGGGAATGCTACAGACATTATGCATAGCAGATAATATTATTTCAGAAGGCACCTTCCTGGAGCCAGGGTCTCTGATATCCTTAAAAGTGATCACAAAGGTGCTACTGTAATATAAACACCTTCCTACAATGTTTGTAATAAGCACTTATCACATCTGGTCTCTCTTCAATAGCTGTAGGTGTAAAGTTCTCTACTTCAGTATGGTCCTCTTACACATCCCTATCCAACATTACAGGATCCCATACTTCATCAATCAATGCTCTTACTATAATCACCAACACCCTCTGATGGAGGGATTTGAATTTTGAATTTTTGCTGTAATTCAGCCAACCTTATAATGAGGACTTCAGTTTGATATTCAACAACTTGAGCTCTAGCTCCTGGAAAAAAGACTCTCATCCAGTGCACAGTTAGAAAATTTTAGACTGTTTATGCATATTTGGATCCAGTTGATTGTTTTACTAAGTTCCTTGTTGTCTTTCCCTATATTCTGAGATGCTAGAAGATTTTGACTTTTATCACAGAGCTCATCCCTATCCTTTGTCAATTTAAGCAAATGCTAAAAGCAACCAACGAGTATCATCCTTTTCCTTATTTTTCACACAAATTTTCAAAAGTTTCATATATAACATCACCAAATGCATTGCTCCTCACAATTGGAGAATCGGGATAATAAAATGCATTTATCTCCTTTAGTTTTTAATATTGTTCACATCATGGGTTATCAGTACTCTCTGAGTTTCCAGGAGAGGCTTCAGTAACTGTATATGTTAGTAAATTGAAAAGCTTATTCCAGATAATTAAAAGACTCATACTTATGCTGTTCAAGAACCAGTTCTCATAGAAAAATCTGTATTAGTCAGTGTTCTCTAGAGTAAAACAACTTATAGAATGAATCTCTCTGTATATGTATATAGAAGGAGATTATAATGAATTACAGGCTGTGGTCTAGCTAATCCAATAATGGATGGCTGTCAATGGAAAGTCCAAGAATCCAGTAGTTACTCAGTCCAGAAGACTGTTGTCCCAGCTGGTCTTTGGTATACACTGGAATCCAAAAAGTAAGCTCTAATACTAGTGAACGAATGGACTTAATATCAAGGTGAAAGAGAAAAGAGGCAAAGAGCAAAATATCTCTTCTTCCAGGACCCTAAATAGACTTTCAGAAGAAGGTGTGGCCCAGGTTAAAAGTGGTTTTCTAAAGTAAAATGATATGGATTAAAGATGTGTCTCTTTTTCTCAAGATCTGGATAAAAGGAGTGTTCTTTCCCAGCCCCAAATATCTGGATTAAAGGCCATTCTTTTTATCTCAAATATCCATAATAGAAGTGGATTTTCCTGCTTCTAATTAAACAAAAATCCCTTGTAGGTGTGCACTTCATTTTGGGATTATAGCTAAATCCAGACGTAGTTAAGCTGACAACCAAGAATAGCCATCACAACTGGTAAATAGTATAAAGAAATTATAGCTTTTTTCTCTATGAAAAACATAGTTAAAGTGTGCAGTAGAATACAAATATAAATAAATAATTGAAAATCAAATGTGCTAACTGAGAGAAATTTGTTTAAAAATGGCATTGTTGGCATTATTTGTGAACTGATGTGGTTGTTGAAAGCATATTTGAATAATAGGTGATTTTCATTTGGCCTTAAAAAAGTTCAGAGCCACTGCTAAATGGGAGACAGAAGAGAGTTAACAGCAAATAATCATACCAGCAAAGCTATAACAGCAGAAATTAGTTACATATGTGTATGAGGTAATGGTTCTTAATGGAGCAAATGGTCTGTGCAAGATAATATTGTAAATGCAATTTATGTGAGTAAGATGAACCAGAGACTTCAGAATGTGCCCAGGTAAACTATAAAATCAATGGTAGTTCCAGATGGTACCGACTTAACATCAGACTTTGATGACACTAAATCAGTAAACACAGATGATATTCAGGAAAACTTCTATTGGGACAAAAGATAGAACTAAGCTCAGTTCTGAATGCACAGTGACAATTTATAGTCAAGAAGCTAATAGAAGTTAGTGCCTGAGAAAGTATCAAGAAGAAACTTCAGCGCAGAACTAAATTTACAGTCACCTACGAGGAAAACTATAATTCTGACGTAATTTCCAGGGAACTTTAAGCAAAATGAGAAGAGCCCTCCTGAATATGAGTGTTGTAATTTCATAGATGGAGTTTGTAGTAAATACAAAGGCAAAAGTCAACCGAACGGCAGCATTCACCTCTGTGTGTTGCCTGATTGTGAACATCATGTAGCAACCATTGTACACTCCTGACATCATGCTTTCCTTGCCATTATAAACTGGGCCTTCAAAGTTCCAGCCAAAATAAACATTTCATTAGTCAAATTATTTTATATCAATTATTTCATCACAATAAGAAAAATGACTAACATAGAAAATTAATAATAAAGAATGAGCTATTTTTTTTTAAATGTGGCCATGTGATTCTGAGGACTTTTAGACTAGTGGAGAGAATATTTGGAGCTCTGATCTAGCAAAACATATAATATGGTAAGAAGGCTTAGTAGGCCACTCTGGTGGAAGTTCCGCATTAGTGGGGCTTCCCAAGGCTTTTGAAGCCAAGAAGCTGATTTCAACAGGCAGGACAGAGTGCTGAAGGATTTGATGTTTCCTCTACTGTGTTCCCATTTTGTTTCTTTCTAATGTCTCCTTGCAAGGCCTACACTTGTCTCTTTAGTTATGGAAATATTTACTCTGTGCTACTGTATATTGGTAATATATAACATGTATTTTTTTAAAAAAAATTTTTTCTTGTAGATTACTATTAAGAGATTCTGTGTGGATATTTTTCAAAGAAGTTTAAGTGAAATGGGGGGGGGACTCACATTAAGTGTGGGTGACACCATTCGATGAATTGAGGTGCCACACTGAATGAACAGGAAAAAAGCAAGTGGGAAAACCAGTGTGATTCAAAGTGTAGATATAACGTGTTCTACCTCCATATATTTTAGCTGATGTGACTTCTCCACCATGATGGGTTACACCCTTAAACCCTGAGTCAAAATCAACCCTTCCTTCCTTAGTGTTGCCCCTGTCAGAGGACTTGTCACAGTAATACAGAAAGAAACCATGGTGAGTGACATTTTACTTATTTCACTAAGGCCTTAATTGCTCCAAAAAACTTGCTAATGTGACTCATACTTAATGTTTTTGTATCCCAATAGCCAACCCTTGTGGAAAAAATGATAAGAAACAGGAGATTTTAGCAAAACCTATGGTTTTATATAATCTCCCTTAAAGGCCAATGGCTGGGTCTTGTTTCCCTTATTACTTTCTGTCAAGATTCTTCCTCTGTGATTCTCAAAGGGCAATAGTGCAACAGCGACACATTCACCTTAGTGAGAACACACACTTTCTGATTGGATAACAAACAACTGTCTGAACGTCTAACTGGCTGATTCAAAGAACAGATTTCATTCTTGGCACTGTAACTTTACTGAATTATTTTTGAATGGTGAGGTCATAAACCTTAGAGGAAAACCACTTTCCCAATCCAGGATAGTTTCTCACTGTACTCTAAATACTTATGCTTCTAGCCACAGAAAAGTGGAATTAGCTTAAACCCCCAAATAATTCATACCTTTGAGGAATTTTTGCTTAACTTGCAATGGGAAGATCCATTCTAATCTGGATGTTTGATGAAGAAAGACATACTTTTAACCTAGACCTTTTGAGCTGGGAAAGGACATGTCTCTAATATAGATCATTTGAGTTGGGAAAACTTACCTCTAACCAGGGCCATTTGTCTAAAAGGCTTCCTTTTACAGCAGATGTAGACCATTAAAAGTTCCACAACTAGTCAAGACAGAATGCAGAGCACATGATAGTGCTGCCCAAACCCAATTGGTACATCTACAGTGAAACCCATATTAAGGCTCACAGCACATGGTAAATGATGAAACCCATATTAAGGCTCACAGCACATGGTAAAAGATTAAACTCTTCTTCCCTCTTTCAGTCTAGATATCTTTCAATAGATTAATGAGCAAAGAAGATGTTCTATGTTTATACAAGGTAGTTTTGTTCAGTCATAAAGAAAGTACATCATATCACTTGCAGGAAAAATGGGCATAACTGGAGA
The DNA here is from genome assembly GCA_902168425.1 of Peromyscus attwateri. NCBI lineage: Eukaryota > Metazoa > Chordata > Mammalia > Rodentia > Cricetidae > Peromyscus > Peromyscus attwateri. The sequence continues at coordinate 37,492 of CABHPP010095061.1, forward strand.
TTATCATTAAGTGAAATAAGCCAGAATCAAAAAGCAAATATTGCATGTTTTTCTCTCTTTTTTGGATCTTAGGTTTTATATGGCTACATAAAACAAGATAGGTTAATAGATTAGATGAAAACAAACAGAGACAGAGGCAATAATGTTACTCAGTCTCTCTAATTGGATTTTCTCAAATTTTTGGCTCATAATTTCCAGAATTACAGGGCTTGAATGAGTTTATTTATTTATTTATTTTTGGTTTTGTGAGGGTTTCACTGTGTAGCCCTGACTGTCCTAGAACCCACTTTGTAGACCATGTTGGCCTCAAACTCACAGATGTCTGCCTGCCTCTGCCTCTTGAGTTATGGAATTAAAGGTATGTACCACCACTCCCTGGCTTGTTAGGAGCATGTATATCTATCAATTCACTATAAAGTGAAGGCATTTTTCTTGTTAGATTAGCAAAAAATAATTCAGAATGAGGCTGTGAAATTTATCAAGACATTATATCTTGTTCTATAGCAAAAATCAGCAAATGATTAACATAGATTGTCAAAGGACATATGTAGCTAGAGTTTTCCTGCCTGGCCCACGGTCAGGATAAATCTCTTTCACCTGCCAGTCCCACAGCCGCTCAGACCCAACCAAGGAAACACAGAGACTTCTATTGCTTACAAACTGTATGGCCGTGGCAGGCTTCTTGCTAACTGTCCTTATATCTTAAATTATCCATTTCCATAAATCTATATCTTGCCACATGGCTCGTGGCTTACTGGCATCTTTACATGCTGCTTGTCCTGGCGGTTGCTGGCTGGCAGGCTGGCAGGCAGTGACTCCTTCTGCCTTCCTGCTCTTTTAATTCTCTCTGTTAGTCCCACCTACTTCCTGCCTAGCCACTGGCCAATCAGTGCTTTTATTAGCAACACATTTGCCATACAGAACATCCCACAGCAGACATATTTTCTCAAATAGTGCTTATAGAATTTATAGAACTTTAAATTCTATTTGTATAGCAATTATAGTTCTTAAGCTACCATATTACTTATTCCTTCAAATATAAATACTTAAGAAACATTCCTTTATTTTATTAAAATTTATATATCTATACTTTTCCAAAATAATGTATAAACTTGTTTTGTATTCACTGCCTAAACAAGGGATGGTGGATTTAAGCAACTGAAAACATTGTGGAAATACCACATATGTTCATTTTGTGCTATGATATAATTTACATTAGAAATATGTAATATAGAATCACAAATGAGGAAAGTTTAACAGATATCCTTTTAATTTGGAACATGATAAAAACAGATGCTGGAACGCAGCATTTTGTGTAGGAAGGTACATGTAGTTGAAATCATCAATTTGTATTAATTGAAATCTGACTGATGTAGCCACAGCAATTCATGATATAGCATGATCACTCAGAGTGAGACAGCTCTGCATGTCATGCAATTTAAAGACAAAATATAATGAGAAATTATCAGCAAGACATTACATACTATGAGACTTAATATGATCACATAGATTTTGAAGGGGAACCTTAACAGTATCTCAGACAATAAACAGAATGAGATGAAATAGAAAATGATGAAAACCAGTAGTCAGAAAGAAGTTTCAGATAAACAATAATTCTTAATATCAGAACACATAGTTGTAGCTTCCTGTTTGGATATTAAGCATGGAGTGTTAGGAATTCAAATAAATCTGATGGATTAATTTCTTTAAGGAGCATTGCTTAATCATAGCAGAAACTTCAGAAATGTGTATTACTTTCCTAATTTTAAGAGGGGCCATTCTAAGTCTGAGAATGCTTAGATTAGCTTTTTTTAGTTCTTTCTGCTTAGGAAAGAAAGGCTGAATTTTCAGGAAGAATCTTGCTTAAGAATTAGATTTCTGAAGGAAAATTCCATGCTAGGTCTGGAATACCTTCCTATTAGTTTCCGGTTTGTGTGTACCCAGAGGCTCCCAAAATAATTCAGGCTTTGGAATCCCTTATAGTCATCCATCAGAATTTGATTATGAACCCGTTGCTGAAGACATAAAATATTTTGGTCATAAAATATGAGAAACAGTAACTGAGCTAGAAGTTTCCTCCTTGATGGCTAATATCTCATAGTATCTGAGGTGCTGTGCTGATCTGCTGGGGAAGAAAAACAATCAGCATCCATACGTAGCTATGGACCTTATGTGCTAGAATACGAACCTGCCAGACAAGGTGTGCACACTCGTGCAATAATGACATCACTGTTCCAGGACAACCGCTACTTTCTGATTAGATTTGAGGCTCACTACGTTATTGGAGGGAAAGTATGCGGACACTATAAACCTGGTCAATAGTCCATGACTGCACAAAACATAGGTCCTGATGTTTTGCTAAATGGACATGTTATCCAATTGCATTCTAAATATTTCTATTTATATTCATAGATTAGTGCTGCTCTCAGACTTGGTCAAACAAGGCTCTTTTTGCAGTGTGTGGCAGGGGCTCAGAACTGGTCAAAATGCTGACATTAAGTGATTGTTAAGAGCTTAGCCTTAAAGAGGATATATATACATACATACATATATATATGTATATATATATATCTTCTTCACACATATGTGTACACAAACACACACACACACACACACACACACACACACACACACACACACAC
>CABHPP010095061.1:40143-56329 GCA_902168425.1 Peromyscus attwateri
ACACACACACACACACACACACACACACACACACACACACACACACGCACAGCTTAGAGAATACAGAGAAATAGTGGACCAAAAGAATGTAAGAGTCAGAGGATTAGAAGAACTGATATGATACGATATGCTAACGTCTGGGAATGATAAGGCTATTACAATCATGAATTCAAGGCACTGAGGGTTACTTACAAAAGATAAGTAAGAAAGGCCAAGGAACATTCCACAATGACTAAGGGATAGGCTAAATAGGCCCATCACAGCCAGGTGGTGGTGGCACATGCCTTTAATCCCAGCAATCGGGAGGCAGAACCAGGCAGATATCTGTGAGTTCGAGGCCAGCCTGGTTTATAGAGCGAGATCTGGAACAGGCACCAAAACTACACAGAGATCCTGTCTCAAAACAAACAAACAAACAAACAAACAAACAGGCCCATCATTTCCTAAGGAGCTGAAAGTACTTTAGTGGTTACTGTGGGGGGTGGGGAATCATATTCCTCAGTGGTATAGTAAATTACCTTTTTCTGGGTACGTAACTCCATAGTAATGTTCATGTCACCAACCTAACTAAACTCAGTGGGTCACAAATCAAAAAGACGTGACTCTAGAGGGAATCTTTAGGAAAAGAAACAGGGTTTTCTGGAGTGGGAGGGTGATAGAGGATAGGAGCATTCACAAGCATGTACACAAACATATGCATATATTTGTGAAATACTTTAAAAATCTGTTCTAATGTTGACCTTAAAAATGGACATGCTTGAGCTAGGGACACAGCTCAGTTGTAGAGTATTTCCCTAGAATAATTTGATTACTACAACAGCAACAAGAAAACAATCTTTCCCTCTGGAGAGAAAGCTTATGATTCAGAGTAAATACAACTTTTTTTTTTCAAACTATTAAATGGAGAAGAAAAAACCTCTTTGGTGGTGTTGGCAGACAAAGAATAAGTGTTCTTATAGACAAACTTCAGTGTTTAATACTCTTCCATCCAACATAATTCTTATGACATTTTTTTTCCTTTTTCTGTTTTGAAAGCAGCTAAAACTTTAATTGACCTTATTAGAGTTAGAATCATAGATAAGCATTAGGCCTATTTACTCTACCATTGTTAAAGATGTTCTTACTAAAGAATGTTAGCCTTTTAAGAAGTATATTATTTAGAGCAGATTTTCTGTTTAGCTTGTGATGAGATTTTATTTTTACAAAAAATGGGGTGATATTAACATTTAGATCGCAACTACTATGGCCAAATAAGCTACCAGGATTAGAAAAAAAATTCAAAAAATGTGTCTATTAAAGTTCTAATACCAAAACATAACTCCGGTAATATACATGAAACTATAGTTATAACTGCATTACTTAAAATACATTTTTGTTAAGTGATTTTTTTTAAGACTTAACTCAAAGATATTTCAATAATAAGGACCACAATTTATGACATAAGAGATTTTAATGTGTATAATACTCAAGAGCAAGGATGAAGCTTATCTTCCCTCAGATTTATGTGATTGAAACTGTTTCAATTAAAAGGTATTTTGCTATAAAACAAAGTGTAATTTTGAAGGCTTTGCCAGTGCAAGTGAAATTAATGACACCGTACTCAATAAATTGGCACACTCAAGTGACAGAACTTATAATATTAACCATGAGACCCTTACCAGCTACTTCCTTTGGTGAAGAAGGGTTACCACATAAATGTGTTTTTCAAGGGACATGGAGAAATTTCAAATAAATCTTTTGCTTTGGAGTAAGGGACTGTGGTGAACATTTTCTCTGATTCATGTGTTATCTTTAAGAAATCTATAATAACTGTAATGGCTTCTGCTTTAAAAAGATATTCTTAAGTTTTAAAATATCTATATTGCAATTCTTAAAAATAATTTTTTTTTAGTTCTTTAAGAGTCTTTTGAGGGTTGTAAAATGTGTTTTGATCAAATCTACCTCCACTTTCCTATCTCCTTAACTTTATATCCCTTAAAAATTCTTAAATGAATTTGTGCTATCTATTATACTTTGGACATGTAGTCTTCCACTGGATCATGGTCCACTGACTGCGACTACAGTCTTACAGAAAAAAAAAAAAAAGAACCTTCTTTTCCTAGGAGCCAAGAATTACAGATCTCTCAAGGTTAGTGGTGAGGTTGTGTGCCCAGCTCTTCACTCCGTGCTGGGAATTTCTATATCCTGGGCTTGCACAGATCTTGAGCATGTTTTCACAACTGCTTCATGTTCATATGTGCAGTTGGCCTGTGTGTCCAGAAGATGGCTCCTTGTAGTTGTCTGTTTCTCTGGCTCTTATACTTTTTTTTTTTAACGTTCATTTATTTATTTATTTATTAAATTTAATTTTACATATCAGCCACGGATTCCCTTGTTCTCCCCCCCCCTTCCTCCCAGCCCACCCCCCATTCCCATCTCCTCTAGGGCAAAGACTTCCCTGAGGATTGAGTTCAACCTGGTAGATTCAGTCCAGGCAGGTCCAGTCCCCTCCTCCCAGGCTGAGCCAAGTGTCCCTGCATAAGCCCCAGGTTCTAAACAGCCAGCTCATGCACTGAGGACAGGACCCGGTCGGTCCCACTGCCTGGATGCCTCCCAAACAGATCAAGCTAATCAACTGTCTTACTTATCCAGAGGGCCTGATCCAGTTGGGGGGGGGGTCCTCAGCTATTGGTTCATAGTTCATGTGTTTCCTTTCATTTGGATATTTGTCCCTGTGCTTTTTCCAACCTTGGTCTCAACAATTCTCGTTCATGCAAACCCTCCTCTTTCTCACCAATTGGACTCCTGGAGCTCCACCTGGGGCCTGGCAGTGGATCTCTGCATCCGGTTCCCTCAGTCACTGGATGGGGTTTCTAGCACCACAATTAGGATGTTTGGCCATCCTATCGCCAGAGTAGGTCAGTTCCGGTTGTCTCTCGACCATTGCCAGTAGTCTATTGTGGGGATATCTTTGTGGATTTAGGGGAGCGGGAGATCCCAGCTGGATCAAGAATAGAGAGGGAGAACAAGGAATAAAAGACCATGATAAATGAAGACCATATGAGAATAGGAAGAAGCAAAATGCTAGAGTGGCTCTTATACTTCTATTGCCCCCTTTCCCACAATTGAGCTCTGAGCCTTGGGAGAGGGGAATGGTATAAATATTCCCATTAGGACTAATCATTTGTGTGATTTCTTATTCTCTACACTTTGACCACTTGTAGGTCTCTGTGAAATAAAATCTTAATTAACATTTAAGCACAAATTAAATCAGCTTACCAACCTACTTTAATTATTACATGATACTTATATTAATATTTCTTGACTTACCTATAAGATTTCAATATTTAGTCATAGTATATGTACTACTTGATAATGTAATGTTTTCTACATTATTCTATTATTATATTCTATTAATATAGTCTATTAATATATCATAAATATTTGCACATATTTATATATTTTATTTCTTTTTGAACAGCTAAGTGATCAAAGGAAATATATTTAAGCAAGTCAAGAGCAAGTTATAAGTCATTTTTTGATATTTAGAAATAGTTTTCCTGAGAGGAATATTTTTAATCCAATTGCTAGGTCATCTTTATCATTATAAAGGATTTTTTAGAGTTACCAAATGGCATTTAAAGAATGCCATTTAAATATTAATCCAATGAGAATGACAGTGTTTGACATTTACACTATCATCAATCTATTCACAAGAATGCTGAGAAATTTCTGCCCAAGTCATTTCCCTCAGCTTAGTTACCAGGGAGTGACAGTACTTGAAAGGATAAGAAAAATTAAGAGGTGTTGCCTTGTAGGAGGAAGTGTATCCCTAGCAGGTGGTCTTTGACATTTCAAAAACCCATGACAAGCCCAGTCTCTTTCTCTGCCTATAAATCAGGGTGCAATTCTCAGCTATCGGTCCAGGGTCCAGTGTCTGTCTGTATGCCACCATGTTTCCTGCCATGATAATAATGGATTAAGGCTCTGAAATCATAAGCAAGCCCCCAATTGAGTGCTTTCTAAGAGTTACTGTGACCATGGTGTCTCTTCACAATAAACACTAAGACACTCACCATATGTAATATTAGTGATAGAAAGTACATGTAGGTAAATGTTTCTGTTTCCTTAAGATAATACATGTACATATTTATATAAAACCCAAATATGTGTGTACCTATACTTATGAACAAATTTATACCTAAAAAATGCATAGTATAAATGTTTTAGTTAATGAATATATGGAAATAACGCAAACACACAAGTCTATTCCTCTATCAATTTCATCTATTATTTGTGTGTGTGTGTGTGTGTGTGTGTGTGTGTGTGTGTAAGCAAATAAGTATGTTAGGAAATAAATGGCTTTTATTGGCTTTATTCTTATATCCTAAAATAGATAAATTAGTTGGGAGAATTCAGGGTATTGTTCATCATTTTTTTCAGCTCATGTGAGTATCTTAATACAATTTGGGAAACAGTGAAAGGGCCTATATAAAATATGGAGATGAAATACTCTCATTAAATCTCATTTAAAGTCATTGTTTACTTTCATTTTATATCCACTAACATTTACATAAATAATTAGACCAAGCAATCAATTTAATATCAGTTCTAGTGTTATAAAAATGACTTATTTACCCACAACGCCATCAGAGTACTTCCCAAATTCTTTAGCCCCTCTATATCATTTTCTATAGCAGATGGTCACACTTGATAAGCAGTGATATTCACTACTCATTTGAGGCTAGAGTACCAAGAATGTTGGACTTTTTTTCTGTTTAGCTGCAACTTCAATATTATAGTATGTACCTGCGCATTGTAACTTAAATTCTTTGCTCCTGATATTACCCTAGATACTTCCTGTTCTGCCTTGCCTTCTATATTTCTATTTTTTTTTTCCAATTTCAAGACCTTTGTATGATAGGACCTCTATCTTTGATTTGAATACAAGTAAGTAAGGCATTTCTCTCTTACCTGCCTTCTCTCCCTGCTTGGTTTCTCTTGCAGATTTAACATATAGGTTTCTATGTATTCTGTGACTGTGTATAATATCTCTCAGGATCTATTCTCTGAACATTAGTTGCCCTGGACTGATAATGATCTTAGCTCCATCTTGGCTCAGTGTACCCTGCCTGGAATCTCCTTTTTGTTCTGTAATCTGGAGCTTCAGTAAGCTCATCGTTACTACTTAGGAAGAAGCTCCTTTAACATACTGGCAAAACAAGGAAGTGTTGCTAATTATCTTACAGAACACAGCCCCACAAAAATCCCACATCCAGAATTACTAACAGGAAAGTTCCAGAAAATGACTTAGGCATGCACATTCATAGCCGTTCAAGTTAGGTCCAAGATTGTACTCATTTTCCCCTTATTTATTTGTCTTTAAGTTCTCAGACTGATCTATGATGTGTTTGAGTTTTCACATATTATACAGTATATTCAAGGATAAAATTTAGGAAAACTTTTCTGCTCATAATTGGCTAAACATTAATTTTAGATATGAAAGGAAACTATAAGAACAGGATAAAAATGGAAAGCAATAAAGATAAAGATTATTAAAGTTATTGTTTATCATTACTCTCAAGTAATGTATTCAATTGATATCTTCAATATGTATAACTTATTTGAATGATTAAAATTAAAACATTCCCAAGTGATTCTTCAAACCAAACTACACACTTTTGCTGCTCTTATGCGGAAGAAAACAGAAGATAACAACTTGTCTGGGTAACTTGGGAGTGAGAAAGAGAGCTGGAATTAGAATCAATTCTACTTGGCTTCAAAGCCTTCCAACATTTTTTTCCATGCATAAAGCAAGACAGGCTAAAGTGCAGAACCAAGTATGTGAGTAAAAAGACTTTACTTTTTTTCTGCCACAATTGAGATTTTCTCTTTCTGGTTGAGCTCTATTCTGACCTTGGAGACATAGGCTACCTATAGGACAGCCCAGAGAACATTCTTTGTTTCAAGGTATCTCAAAACTTACTATAAAACATCTGAGTGGAAATAAGACTCATTAAGATAGGTATATTATTATTTGACTTGTTAGATTTGTATTTCTATTGAAGAATATTGTGGACCACTATTCTCTTCAATAAATTATCAGTGAAGGATTTTTGTTCCTTATTTTATGGGTTTTTATGTGTAAAAGAATAAAACACATTGACAAATATTGAAATCTTGTTAGTGTAACCTTGATGATAATTGAAAACTTTAAAACAACTAGGCGAAATAAATACTAAGGAAATCATACTTCTGCTTTGCATTTGTCTACATTTTTCTTGCTACGGCACAGTTTTGGTTTGAACTGCTGAATTTAATGTTTTTCAAGTTCCCTGTGTTTGTGTCTAGACCAGTTCCTTCTCAACATTATACATAAAAATGTGCTGGGAGTATGCTCAAAACTTGTAGCTTTTCGTGGCGGTGTTTCTTTGTTTTAGATGTATTCATTTATTTTTTTATATCTTATGTGCACAGTTATTTTGTCAACAAATATGTCTGTACACTATGTGCATGACTGGTGTCTGTGGAAGCTAGAAGAGTGTCTCTAATTCCCCTGAAGCTACAGTTGCAAATAGTTGTGTGTTGAGACATGAGTGCTGGGAGATGAATTGTGGTCCTCTTCAAGAGCGTATTATTTTTCCCTTGGAGTCATCTTGCCATCTCCTATGATGAACACCTTTTGCCAATGCAAAAGAACTTCCAAGCTGTACCAATATTTTTATGTTTAGACAAGTTTCATGTAAGCTCTTGTAATTGAAAGATTTGTGGGAAATATTTTCTTCCCCTTTGAATATTCTATAATAATACCCCATTGGATTTATATATTATTGAGAAAAGCAGTATAGAATTGTAATTCTAGATATCTCTGTTTCTAATTTGAGTCTACCTCTGTGACCCTTGCCTTTTGCTTTCTGAGTGCTGCCTGTGGGGGAAAAAAGTTTTATTTGCCTCTTTGTGCAGAAGGTTATTTGTTTCTTTCTTCATTTTGTTTTTTGAGACAGGGTTTCTCTGTGTAACCTTGGCTATCCTGCAACTTGTTTGGTGACTAGCATGGCCTTGAACTCAGATGTGGTGATATTTTATTTGTACTGAAATGTGATTTTATTTGTATGTTAATAAATAAAGTTTGCCTGGAGATCAGAGGTCACATAGCAAGCCATAAACAGAAGCCAAGCAGTGGTAACACACGGCCTTAATCTGATTACATGGCAGGCAGAGTCTCTGTGTGGCCAAGGACATAGCCAAGCTTGGTGACATGAGCCTTTTATCCCAGTACCAACCATAGAGACCTGGAGGTCTGTATAAACAGGCAGTGAAGAGGAAGTCATGTGGCTGGGCTTAGAGCCAATTAGAAGGCAGAACAGAAAGGCAACAAAAACACAAGTCAGACAGGAAGAAGCTCTCTGGGGAAGTGATGGCGGAGAGGTGGTAAGATAAGGTAGTCGTGGCTCTTTGCTAGTTCTCTGACCTCTTTGGCTATTACCTCTGTATTTGGTTCTGTTTCTTATTTAATAAGACTGTTTAGAAATTCATCTACACTCAGAGATCTGCCTGCCTCTGCCTCCAGAGTGCTGGAATTAAAGGCATGCACCACACAACTGGAAGATGCTTTCATATTCAAATAAAACTTTCTTCAGACAAGATAAACTTTGGTTTGGCAAATTCATAGCTGTTATGCAGAAAAGAACAGTGGGGTAAGGCAGCCAAGTATGAGCTCATTGTTTTCATCAGAGGTGTCATATTTTAGAAACACTGTAGCCAAATTAAAAAGACAACACAAAATAAGGACAATTAAGTTTTATTATCTGTTTCTGTGAATTTAAATATTTTACATATTTATATGAATATTTGTGTGTCTTTGTTTGGCTTCTACTTACTGTAAAGTCATCCAAATGTGTTCATATCACAAGATTTCCTTATCCTGTTTACACATTCTTCACTGTGTTTATCTATTCTTCTACTGAGTGACTTGAGGTTGATGTTGTTTCTTGGCTATTGTGAATGGTGTGACAGTGCTGTGGGATGGCTTTCTGAACACTGTGAATATGTGTTGCTCTGATTGGTTGATAAATAAAGCCATTTGGCCTATGGCAGGGCAGGATGGAGTCAGGCAGGAAAATCTAAGGGAGACAGGGAAAGGAGAAAGGACAGGCAGGAAACTGTAGCCTGCCACCCAAGGAACAACATGCCAGCAGACCAGTAAGTTACAGAACATGTGGCAAAACATAGATTAATAGAAATGGGTTAATTTAAGTTATAAGAGCCAGCAAGCAAGAAGTCTGCCATATGCCATGCAATTGGTAATTATAGAAGCCTCTGTGTGTTTACTTGGGTGTGAGCGGCTGCAGGAAAACTTCCAGCTACATGGCAGTGAAGAAGAAAGTGCAAATATGTGCTGAAAGCATCCAGTCTACACCATTCTTGCAATTCACATGAACAGAAGCTGAGATCCAGGTCCAGTTCTCTTGTAGTTGTGATGAATAAGATTCTCTCTCTGCTTAAATTACACATATTTTATTTTTACAACAGTAGAATCCTAGTCACAGGTAACAGAGTAAAGAGTGACTGGAGATGCCAGCAGAGGACAGCACTTTATGTAAAGATGCAGTAATCTTTATATCCCTGAGAAAGAAGTAGGGCTTCAGTAAACAGGGAATGGACGACATATATTGAGCAATAATTTTCACACTTTTTGATCACCAGCCTAAGAAAAATACACTTGTTGTAAAATAAGCCTACCAATCTTGTCTAGCTCACTATTTTTCAATTATTGCCATATATCCAATTCCATTCTATTCTTTTTCATACCATTCATTTTCCCTGCCATTCCATGTCTTTATAAAAATGTAATAGAAATATTAAAAAATTCAACATTGTGAGCCAATAATAGAATACAGTCGAACATTGTATACTCATATACTTTCAGTTATTTTAAAACAGTAATTAAAAATCAGTCTTTTTGTTATTAGCCTACATTTTGAACAACTTTGCTGAGATATAATGCACATTCTACCAGTATTAACCATTTGGGATGAAAATTCAGTAGTTTGGGGGATATATATTTTAGAAAAAAAATATATTTTCTATGTGTTTTAATATAACAAAAATAAAAAAATTCATCATCCTATCCAAAATTTTCAAATCCTTTGTCATTTCCTAATTCAATCTACTCCTTCCTCCTAAGCTTAGATAATGACTATTTCAGTTTCTGTCTCTCTGTCCAGTCGTCCCTTCTACACATGCCATGTGAGCAGAATTCTGTAATATCAAGTTCATTCTAAGTTAGTGTGGCATTTTTAGATTTAGCTGTGTTACAGTATATATCAATATCCCTTTTAAGCGCTAGATAGTATTCATTTTATAATTATGTTACATTTTATCTTCATATTTATTTTTCTAGACTCATTTCCGTCTCTGTAATAAATAATCTGACCAAGAGGAACTTCAGAGAGAAAGAGTGTATTTGATTTATAATTCTGGATTAAGTTCATTACTGCTGGGCAGTCACAGCAGCAGGGGCTTGAGTGGGCTAGAAATGATTACATCCCCAGATGAGAGAGAAGAGAAGTGAATACAGTGATTTCTCCTGCTTTTTTTTTAGCAAGTTTTCTTCACTCTTACAGAATTCAAGAGGGCCTAGCCCATGAAATGGTGCCACCAACATTTAAAGTGAGTCTCTTCCTCAAGAGTCCACAGCACACCACCACTACCACCACAGACATACTCACAAGCCAACCTGATTGTAATAAACATTTTTGCATATATTTTTTGTTCTGTTCATTTTCATATTTTTGGATAAGTGGCAGTTTAGTTGCGTAGTTGATACTTTTTTTTCAGCCAGCAGGTCATTTGTCTTTCATTGTTGAGCCATGTCTTAGTTAGGGTTTCTATTGCTATGACAAAACACTGTGACCAAAGCACAAGTTGGAGAGGAAAGGGTTTATTCAGCTTTTGGCTTTTATTGCTGTGAAGAGGCACTATGACCAAGGCAACTCCTTTTTTAAAATTTATTGAAAATTTTTTTTTAAATTTTGCATACCATTCCCAGTGCCCCCTCCTTCTCCATTTTCTTGCCCCTCCCCATCTTCCCCCATTCAACCTCCCACCCACTCCTCAGAGAGGATAAGGCCTCCCTAGTGGAGTCAACAAAGTCTGGCAGACTAAGTTGAGGCAGGACCAACCCCCTCCCAGCTGTGTCAAGGCTGAGCAAGGTATCCCACCCTAGGAAATGTGCTCCAAAAAGCCCTTTCATGGGATAAGTCCTAGTTTGACTGCCAAGAGCTCTGCAAACAGATCTAGCCACATGACGACTATCACCCACATTCAGAGGAACTAGTTCGATCCCATGCATGATCCCATGCATGTTTCCCTGCTGACAGGCCCGAGTTCATGAGCTCCTACTAGCTTGGGTCAGCTGTCTCAGTGTTTTTTCTCATCATGATGCAAGGCAAATCTTATAAAGGAAAACATTTAATTATGGCTAGTTTACAGGTTCAGAGGTTTAGTACATTATCATCAGGGCAAGAAGCATGGCAGAGTGCAGGCAGACATGTAGCTGGAGAATGAAACAAGAGATCCATATATCTTGGATCAGCAGGCAGCAGGAAGAGAATGCCATTGGGCCTGGACTGAGCATCTGAAACTTGAAAGCCTACCCCCAGTGTCACACTTCTTTGAACAAGACCACACCTACCTCAACAAGGCCACACTTCCTAATAGTTCTGCTCTTTATGGGCCCATGGGAGCCATTTTCATTCAAATCACCACATGCCCTTTTGTATGATTGATGGAAAACAAGTAATTTTACTTTAAATTTTTTGAGGAGCTACCTCACTGTAATTCATTATACATGGAATAACAAATTTGAATTTTTGATGGTCTAAATTTTTCCCTTTTTCAATTTCGATTTTGGTATTATATCTAAGAAATCATTGTCTAATCCATTATAGTAAAGACCAGTCTCTATGTTTTCTACAAGTTTTATTGTGTTAGCTTTCATTTAGATATTATAACAATTGTGTTTTAATTTTTGAAGCCAATATCTTTTCAATCAAGTTTAATATCAAGTCTAAGAGAATATGTTCATGACAACACTGCATAGCCCAATATTCAATAATTACAGAAATAAATAAAGAAAATGATGGACGCATGAACTCATGCATTTGATAGATAGTTTGGTGAGATTCTTATTTCAACTCACTGAAATTCAGGGCCTATAAATGAGCAGACTCCATGGGGTTCAAACTGATTAGAACAGTTGGATGTTCTTAGCAAGAAAAATAAACTGTGGAGAATGATCAGGGCATCCTGCAAATCAGAATTGACCTCCCTCAGAAGATTCTCAAGTCTGGAGGTACTTATGGATACTTGACTGCAGTCTGTTAGAAAGTAATACAAGCTCAGCTGCTGGCCAATTTCTATTTGTAAGCTTGTGTTTTCCCACTCCCTCCCAGCCTTTGTGCCTGCTTTTTACCTCTTTTACTTTCATCATATTTATTCAAATCAGAGATTTCCTGATCTCAATTTTTAGCATCAATTTTAATAAACATCTTCAAGCTTAAGAAGTTGAACGTTTCACTTTTAAACATATCAGTTCTTCAGTATTGTTTCTAGACAAGTTGACAACTGTTAAGTGTTTTTGTTCTAGACAAATATCAAATTAATCTGTAAATTTGTCTAACATTTTCATGCTCTAATATAAACAAGAATGCTGCAATGGCCAACTGCAAACCACTCCTTCATTCATATGATGCTGAGGTTGAATATTAATTCTCCATTGAACATGGGTATCTTTGGATCAACTCTAGGGAATGGCAGCCTAGTAAGAATGACTTGAACTGTGGACTAATTAAAGGAAAAGCCCAATGAATATAATCTAAGGCATCTTCCTTTTGTTGTTCTCTCCCAGTTAATGTCAGAGGCTGCACTTACTGTGAGGGAGAAATCATATTCTGACATATATCCACACTTAACGCTTTTCAGCTATAAAACACACTGCAAACTGCCTCAGAGGCATCCATTTTTAAACAGCTGACATTAATGATGTATATATAGCAAGGAAAAGGCTGCAGTTTGCCCACCTCAGTGTACTATATTTTCTGATGGAAAAGAAAAAAACATGCATAAAAATTCCTTTCAATATGAAATTGCACCTTTTGACTTTGAGATATTCTTAGAGTGATATTTCCTGATGTGTACCAGGAGACAACATGCAATTATGTAGCAATAGTTTATTTTTGTAACTGAACATCTAAAAATATAGCCTTATATGATGCTATGCAAAGTTTGATGAGTTAATGTGACCCACTGTGCTACTGGCATGCTTAAAAAACACTGAAAATTCAAGTGTAGAAAAATAATACATACATAAATTTTTAGTAACCCCTACCCAAAACCCAAAGAATTCTTTATCATTTAATTCACAAAGCACTAAAGAAAAAGACTAAAATAATGTGTCATGATTTATCTGGAAAATATGGAAAGAATCTGTTATTTTCTCTATGCATACAAACTTAATGAAAAGCAACAACTTTAAAATTATCTAGATTTATGGTAATAAATTTGACATTTGAGCATTATGTTTTAATAAACCACCTATACAATGATGTAGAATACAAATTCCTTCCCTTAATGTGTAGAAAATAATATAAAGCTGATTACGGAGTTTCTTTAATTAAGCAGTTACCTATCTAAATTTATGCAATAGATTTTTAATTAATGTTTTATTAAAATATGATTGGATAATTTCCCTCTATTTCCTTTTCTTTCTCCCATTTAACCCCCTCCCCTTTTCTTCTCAAACTCCATGCTTCCTCTTAGCTGTTATTGGTGTATGTGTGTATGTGTGTGTGTGTGTGTGTGTGTGTGTGTGTGTAAATATATGAAAGGAACCTGTTGAATCCATTCAGTATTGTTGGTACATGATCTCAGTGATGACAATTTGGTATTAGATAAGCAATTAAGGGGTTCCTATTTCTCTTGCTCTCAGCATCCCCTAGTAGCCTGTAATTCTCACTCTAGGGTTGGAGGTGAGATTTCATCCTTCCACGTCATCAGGACTTTTGGTGTTATATTGCCTCAGGGCTTGTTTAGGCATCCATATTGCTCAGTTATTATTAGTGAAGCTTCTCTGTCATTTCTAGGACATATAATCTCACAGATTTCTTAGCTCTCTAGCTCTTACAGCCTCTTTGTCTCCTCCTCCTTGTGCAATCTTTCTGACCCATCTTCCTCTTTCATCTTCACTGCCCACCTCCCTCTTCTACAATGTTCCCTGAGCCTGAGGCAGAGGAGTAGCGCTGAAGATGTTAAGCACTGGGAGTTGGCACTGGGCACTCCATGCAAGTTGTCCCTTGCATTTTGACCAGTTGTGGTTTTCTGTTAGTCTCTGTTGATTGCAAAGAGGAGTTTCTTTGATGATGGTTGGAGGTTACACTTATCTGTAGGTATAAAGGAAAATATAAGAGTGTGCTTGGAAATTTGTCTGATTTAGAAAAGCGGTGGTAGTAGGTTTTCCTATAAGATCCATAACTTCACTAGCCTCTGGGAAGTTGGCTAGTTTTCCAGTACCAGGGTTGATTTCCTTCCTGATGAATAGGCATTGAGTCAAATTATATAGATGTTGGTTACCACCAAGTTATGAGTGCCATAATATGTAATCAGTTTTGATTAAAAAAAAAAACACCTTTTAAAGCTCCTTTTTTTGATGTACATGTTCTAAACATTTTAAAAATAGCATTGTATCTAACATTGAGACATTGGTGACAGTATTTCTGTTCCACTATACAGTGGTATGTTTTCACATATTAAATGAATAATTCATAATATAAAATTATGTACTTCATTCTAAATTTCTGCCTCACCTGAGTAAATGGATTCATATATGAGAGTTCAGAAATGCTTAGCAAATATTATGAAACCATTGATGGGGCCTATTGATAGTTCTGGAAAAAAACTGACCAGAATAGACTATTGTATTATTATTTTTAACTACTAGAAAAGTAATACTTTAAATTTGAAGGACCACATGGGAGTGAAATAAATCATTTAAGAAAAATAATAGACCAACCTTCTTACTAAGGCAGGTTTTGTTTATGAGTGTTAAATGGAACAAACCCAAGCTTTCTACTTGCTTAATTTTAATAATGAAAACCAGATCTTACGTTGATTTCTGTGATTTATTTGATGTTGAATTCTGTGCAGAGTGAGAGATAAAGATCTAGTCTCACTCTTCTACATGTAACTATCCATTTGGATCCACACCATTTGTTGAAGATACTGACTTTTTCCATGTGTATCATGGGCCTATTTGTCAAAAATCAGGTGAATATAAAGATATGGGCTGATATGTAGGCCTCAATTCTATTCCAGTGATCAGAAAGTCTTTTTTTAAAAATATTAACACCATGCTGTTTTTATTACTATAGTTCTGTAATTTAACTTGAAATTTGAAAGAGTGATACCTCCAGCAGTTTTTTTATTGTTCAGGATTCTTTTGGCTGTCCTGGATTTTTGTAGTTCCATATTTAATTTAATATTGTATTTCAAATGTAATGAAGAATTGCATTTGAATTTTAATAAGAATTGCATTAAATCTGTAGATTGCTTTGATATAATGGCCATTTCATAATATTAATCCTCAGTGCATGAGCATCTTCTAACATCTTTACTTTGCTTTTTCTCTGTGTCAAATAAGTTCATAGTTAATAAGGGAAGTTAATCAAAATATAATAAAAATAAACACAGTTGTGACAAAAAATTAGAATTATAAAAAGTTACAAATGGTGCTTGTCTAACTGGATGTCTGCATGTAGAAGAATGCTAACAGATCCATATCTATCATCCTGCACAAAACTCAACTCCAATTAGATCAAAGACCTAAGTATAGTGGTATTTTATTTGTGCTGAAATGTGATTTTATTTGTATGTTAATAAATAAAGTTGCCTAGGGGTCAGAGCTATTAGCAAGCCATAGCAAAAGCCAGGGCGGTGGTGGTGCACGCCTTTAATCCCAGCACTTGGTAAGCAGAACTAGGTAGATCTCTGTGTGTTCAAGGATACAGCCAGCATTGGAGACACACGCCCTTAATCCCAATACCAACCATAGAAGACCTGGAGGTCTGTACAGACAGGCAGTGACGAGTTAGTCACGTAGTTGGGTTTACAACCAATGAGAAGGAAGAACAAGGACTCTTTATAAGACAACCGCACAGGAAGAAACTCCCTTTTCAGAGAGGTCTCTTGGCGGGAGAGGCTAGCTGGCGGAAAGTGGGTAAGGTTCTTAGCTCTGACCTCTTGGGCTTTCATCTTTACATTGGCTCTGTGTTTCTTATTTAATAAGGCGGTTGGTTACATCTACACCTAAGGAAAATAAAACCAGATACACTGAACTTGACAAAAGAGAAAGTAAGAAATAACCTTAATTAAACACACTGGCACAGGAGACAACTAACTGAACAGAGCATTAATACTGCAGGCACTAAGATCAGCAGTTAATAAATGGGACCTCATGAAACCTAAACATTTGTGTACAGCAAAAAAAAAAAAAAAAAAGAAAAAAGAAAAAAGAAAGAAAAAAAAACCCACCAGCAACAGGAAAACATAGCAATCTACAGAGTAGGAAAAGCTTTCACCAAACCTACATCCGACAGAAGGCTAATATCCAAAATGTATCAAGAATTCAAGAAACTAGACATCAACAAACCCAATAATTCAATTAAAAATGGAGTACAGATCTAACCAGAATTTTCCATGAAGGAATATCAAATGGTCAAGAAGCACTTAAAACAACGTCCAACATCCTTAACCATCAGGAGAATGCAAATCAAAACAACTCTGAGATTTTATGTGACACTCCCAGGAATTCACGAGCATGAATGTAGTGGAGACTCTTAGTAATGAGGGATATGGAACCTTAACTGCCATCTTCTATAACTAGGCAAGACTTCCAGTGGAGGAATTGGAACATCAACCCAGCCGCAAATCCTTTGATCTACAATTGGTCCTGTCTGCAAGAGATGCTGGGGTGAAGGTGGCTCAGAACTTGTGGGAGTGGCCAACCAATGATTGATTCAAATAAAGACCCATGCCACATAAGGGAGCCAATCCCTGATACTGCCTGGAGGGGCCAGGAACCAGAGACTGGATAATCCAGAGACCAAGGGTAGAACAAACAGGACTAGCCAAAAAAAAAAAAAAAAAAAAA
>CABHPP010095062.1:0-12260 GCA_902168425.1 Peromyscus attwateri
TGTCACCCCACACATCCACAAGTCTCTGGTTGGGAAGAAAGGACAAGAGAAGACTGTCTAAGGTTGCCTGATTCCTGATTATCTCAGGACTCTATTCTAAACAGCTGTCCAGTGTCGGTGATTCCAGTGGACTGTATCTCTGTGAAAAACACAATCTTGCCTTTTTGTAATTCTATTTTAGCAAGTTGGAGGCTTAGTTAGCTTTCCACCCAACCAAATTTTCGCATTTGAGTCTTAACCATATTTAGTGTTACTGTGGTTTCAAAGAAGCTATCGATTCTGAAACAGTGGGTTTTGATTGAGTTGACTATTTTTAAAAAACTGTTTGGATTTTAATTGTGATGCAGAAGTTATAGTAACAAACATTTGGTTTTGTACAGACATTATTTCTGCTCTGTTGGAAAAGCTCAATAAAGATTATATCCCAAAACAAACAAACAAACAAACAAACAAATAAATAAATAAAATAAATGAATGAATGAATAAAAAAATAAATAAAGGTAACTTCTATTTGACAAATGAGGTCTATAATACATAGTATATTCTCAAACTTCGGTAGTGAGTCAGGATTGATAACTAACAGGTTAAAAATATAGTTCAGTCAGAAATCCTTCAAGACTGTTTATAAAACACAGAATTATTGAAACCATATTTTTCTATCATTTTTGGGACCCAGGTTTAAGTTCTAACTCTCTGAAACTCATCTTTTTTATGTAAGGTAAGTATAATCATATATACTTGACATATATAAAACAGTTAAATTAGATAAAGAATAACAAACAAAAAGTCGCATTGATTATACAGCTTTAGTTATTTTCATTGCTATTATAAATGTTATAACTAGGATATCCCCTTACTGGTGAAAACGTCTGTCTAGAAAATGAAGGTAGTATGGGAAGGGAGGGAGGGAGGGAGAGAGAGAGAGAGAGAGAGAGAGAGAGAGAGAGAGAGAGAGAGAGAGAGAATACAAAATATCACTTTCATGTGGATGTTCTCCCAAAGACCAAAAGAAAATATGAACAACGTCAGGATAGGTCACCTAGCTCATTATAGGAGTTAAAGTACTATCCTATAGTGCCACATCTAAACTCCTTTGCTCTAAGTGTGTTTTTAGAATTTGAGTGTTGCGTTATTTTGCTAGTGGTGATGTATACACACTTGCAGACAACACAATATTATAGAGATAATGTGTAACATTATTTGAGTAATAAGCCACTTGAACACACGAGTAAAATCAATATTTCCACAAGGAAATGTATGACTACTCAAATGAAAGTTGATAGATGTTCATATGTATGTTTTATTATTTATTCATCATATTTTTTACTAAGCTGATAAGTGAAACATTGTGGTTAGTAGAAATTTTAAAGATTAGGACTTCTTTATATAAAGTTTCTAATATTTTCATGTTCAGTTATGATATATGTGTATACAATATACATCAGTTACAACTATGAGAAGCCAATAGTGACGAAGCATTATTGCTCTTGTGTTCAATCTGCCGTTGATCATCTCTTCATGGTGATGGGATTAGATACTAGGGATAAAATATCACTAACGTAGTTGTTTTTAAAGCCTTTATAAAGGCCATTCCATTGTTATCTGGCACATTTACATGGTTTGTGTCTGAGAAGTTCCCCTTTAATTGAATAAAACGCCATGAATTTCTTGCTCATTGATAAAGTAGGCCACTTAAGGAAGCAATTAACAGAAGATATGTTTTCTCTGTAGCACTGAGTGATTTTTATCACCTGCATTTACAATGCCATCATTATCACCTTCACTAGTCACTTACCCTCACACTCACACCGTTACCCACATGTCATTTTCTATGCTTCACATTTTATAATAACTTCTAAGAGTCTACACTGTCATCCGATAAACTTTCATAGCAGTGTTGTGTGATATTCATTTCTCATTAATGAAGTTCCATTTTCTGTTTCGATTTCAAAGATTATTATATGACAAACTTTCACTAAGCATTTGTTGATATTGATTTACTAACATTAGCAATTATTTATTATAAATTTATTGTACATGGATACTGTTAAGGCTGAATTATTTCTGGAAATAATGATTCTTCATTTTTATTCACTACAGTATGTGCATGTAGTATAAAATGTGTTTGTAATACATTTTCATAGAGATTAAATTTTTTCATCAACAGGCTCCATTAAAAATGCCAGTTTTGGGTCTCTAGTAAATGATGAAATCTTAGATTTACATCAAAAGCCTTCAGATGTAGATGAGTAAAGTCATTGTTTTTCTTTATTAGCTTTGAAATTAAAACATGATTTATATATCTGCTACAGCTTAATTTTGTCAGTATTTCTGCAAGTTTTGGTAAATGAAATCATGTAAATGCTGCCTAAATCATCTTATCATGTGTCATAAAATCCTGAGCAGCAGAACCAACTTCAGAAATTGCTCTTTATTTCTTGTATTCTAGTGTCCTCTCTATGAGTGTCAACTAAATAGAATGTTATAATTCTTTTATTCTGGTTTCCTTTACTCAGCATGATACATGTGAGACAGATCTATTATTTTAATTTCCATAATTTTACTAGCATAAAATGATTGCATAGCGTAAAGAGTTTTATTGCATTTTCATGCATGTATGGAGTGCACTTGGGTCATATTTATATCCTCTGTTACTGTTTTGTATCCTGCTGCCACTTGAATCTTTCTCCATTCCATGCTCCTTCTCATTATTCCATTTAGTTAGCTGCCATTCCCCCACTCCAGTTTCCCCACATGAGAGAAAGCACATGGGCTTAAATTTTGTAGGACTAGCTTTTTAACTCAATATGATGATTCCATAGTCCCGTCTATTCATGCAAATGACATGTCTTTCAACTTTATGGCTGAATACAATTCTAATAATCACATTCTGTGGCCATGTACCATATTTTCGTTATTCTCACAACAATGCAAGATCCCAGGCTGGTTCTGTAATTCAATATTTATGAATACTGTGACAATTATTCATCTGAGTGTACAAATGTTACTATAAAAGTTCTTTTGGGTTATTCTAAATTCATACCCAGGAGTGGTAGGGCTGGATCATATGGAAGTTCTATTTTTCATGTGTTGCCTACATCCACATAAGACATGAGAAGGCTTTGAAAAGGTTCTAAACACAAAAAACCAAAGCCAAACCTGGCTTCCTAGTCTCATGTCTCTCATGCTGGCCTCAGTACAGAGACTCATTTCCTGGTAACTACCAGCACACCATGACTAAGCCTTATGGTGTGTTCCAGAATTCTCTCACATGGGCTGTGGTGCACAGAGGGTCTCCCAGCCACTACCTGCAGGCTTGAGCAAGCTGCCAGCATGAGCTCTGCCACCTTGCTGCATGGTGGGTTTGGGATTTTGCTCATGCATTCAGAAAAAGATTACAGATAATCAGTAAAGACAGATTCAGACAGAAAAAAAAAACCTCTCTGGTTATAGTGTGTTTAAAATATACATAGGCTTGGAAGAGAAAAGAAAAAGGATAGAGAAAGATCCTTAAAAAGCAATGCAGTAGTAAAAGAATATAATGAGCCACATAAAGATTGAAAATACACAGAGTCTGCATTCTGTATGTTATTGTGTTGTCTTTAAATTCTCTGATTGCTAATGAAGGAAAGACAGTTGCTAAGACATATTGGATTGTGAAAACTGCTGAATCAAACCAATCAATATATTTTAACATGTTTTGACTTCAAAATGGAAGTCAAATGATATGTTACTTTGAGGAAGAGGTTATGCTTTTATTTCCACAAGAAAAGAGAGGCTGTGGATTCATTTGGGTTTAAAGATGACCAGGTTTAATCAAAGGAGACCCCCTGAAATTCTGGCTATAGACATGAAAAAGAAAAAAATGTAGAAAAACTACAAAACGTGTAATGTATATTTTCCTTGCTCAAACATAAAATAACAAAAAAAAAATCATCTTTGGCTGACTTGAGTACAACACACAATCTGTACTTATACTAATACAGATATGAATGTTACCTTTAAAAGTTTATGTATTTTCAGAGTAAGCAGATCAGACACCAATGAAAGCAAATGGCCTAGGTGATCCAGTATCTGAAAATGTTTCTGTTGCAGTTTCCTTGGTGTTCTTCAACAAGAACAGCTTCAAGGCTGCTGGCAGATATGGTCCTGTCTCACACATTATTCCAGCCAAGACCTAATAATTATCCTGATTTTCTTAAGGTTCCCTCAAAGATGACACCACACAACAGGAAGTAGTCTAGAGAACAACACTCATATTCCCAAAAATGGGTTGTGGATGTTTATTATCCTTTATGCAGGGTAGTCACATGTAGTTATTGGTCATAGTCAGAAAAAAAAGCTAAGCAAAAGAGTTAAATTCAAAGATCTCTTTCTAAAGGAAAGAAGAGGGATATGATATAGAAATGAGATAAAAGGGTAGATTATTGAATCTATTTTAATTCAAAAAATAACTATTAATCTCAAAATATATTACACTGGTATGGACTTTGGCTTATTGATATAAATTTAAAGTTATTTTTGCTGTACTATATGTATGCTTCTACTCTTGTTGGGGTATTATGCTTATACAACTCATTAAAAATGTAAAGTATAATTAAGAAATACAGGTCAGTAGTTAGTCATCTATAATAATCAAATTTGTAGATATGTTAAGTACGTTTTCAAGGTCATACACAGATATATTTAGATACATAGATGGTCTTCAAACACTTCAAAGACCTACAGAATATGGCATTTAATATGTCTAATAACCTAAAGCCTTTCATGACAGTGAGGCACATCTGCTCCTGGAAACACAAATCTACTTCAGAGAAAATGATGGTCATCAAAGAAACTCTGTATGGAGTTAATTTTCTCTGTGGCAAAAGCTAGTCATTTGGGGAAGTAACTGCCCTTGCCTCAGTTGCTAACAGTATACTGTCCAAACTGGACCAGCAGGACACACACACACACACACACACACACACACACACACACACACACAAACGCACCCACATACACACAAACACATTCACACACACAGAGCGACTGTAAATCTTTGCCAAGACAAGGTAGGACAGTCCTTCAAATTTCCCTCCTTCTCAAAAATGTCTGTCAGATTTTCTGTAGCCATTCCTCAATTGATGGACAACTAGGTTGTTTCCAGTTTCTGAATATTATGAATAAAGCCACAAAGAACATGGTTAGGTTAGTGTCCTTGTGGTATGATAGAGCATCCTTTCGGTATATGCCAAAGAGTGGTATAGCTGGATGTTGAGGTAGATCAATTCCCAGCTTTCTGAGGAACTGGCATGTTGATTTCTAGAGTGGCTCTACAAGTTTTCACTTCAACCAGCAGTGGAGCAGTGCTGTGGGTTGGTCTGTATGACAAATTGCTCTTATTGGTCAATAAATAAAACACTGATTGGCCAGTGGCCAGGCAGGAAGTAGGCAGGACAAGGAGAGAAAGAATTCTGGGAAGTGGAAGGAGGAGCAGGGAGACAGTGCCAGCCACTGCCATGACAAGCAGCACGTGAAGATGCCGGTGAGCCACAAGCCACGCAAGCCACAAATTTATAGATTTCTATAAATCTATACCACAAGGTATAGATTTATAGAAATGGATTAATTTAAGATATAAGAACAGTTAGTAAGAAGCCTGTCATGGCCATACAGTTTGTAAGCAATATAAGTCTCTGTGTTTACTTGGTTGGGTCTGAACGGCTGCGGGACTGGCGGTTGACACAGATTTGTCCTGACTGTGGGCCAGGCAGGAGAACTCTAGCTACAGAGCAGTGTTTCCTTTGCTCCCCATCCTCACCAGCATGAGCTCATGATACTGATAATAGCCATTCTGGCAGATGTAAGACAGAATCTCAAAATAGTTTTGATTTGCATTTCCCTGATGGCTAATAATGTTGCACATTTTAAGTGTTTGTCATCCATACCCCATTTTTAAATTGAACTATTTGTTTTATTTGATATCTACTTTATAAAAGCTTTTTAAATATATTTTGGATATTAGTCCTCCATTGGATGTTGAGTTCGTCAAAGTCTTTTCCCATTCTGTAGGTTGTCACTTTGTCTAATTGATGATGTCCTTTGCTTTACTGTAGCCTTTCAGTTTTATAAGGTTCTATCTTTTAGTTGTTGATCTTAGGCCTGCACGACAGATGTTCTATTCAGAAACTTGTCTCCTGTGCCAACGCACTCAAGGATATTCTCCACTTTCTCTTCTATCAGTTTCAATGTATCTGGTTTTATGGTGAGGTCGTTGGTCCACTTTGACTTAAATTTTATCCAGGGTATAAGTATGGATATATTTGAATTCTTCTACATGCAGCTATACAGTTTGATCAACATCATTTGTTGAAAGTCCAGTGTGTAAGTCTGGCTTCTTTAAAAATCAGGTGTCCATATGTGTGGATTTATGTTTGGGTTTTCAATTTTATCAGTGTGTCTGTTTTTTATGCCTATTTTATCAATGTATCTATCCATTTGTCAATGTGTCTATTTTTACGCCAATACCATGTGGTTTTTATTACTATGGCTCTGCAATACAACTTGAAATTGGGGATGTTGAGACCTTCAGTAATTCTTTTATTGTTCAGGATTGTTTTAGCTATCCTGACTTTTTTGTTTTTCCATATGAATTTAAGAATTGTCCTTTCCAATTTTGTAAAGAATGGAGTTTGAATTTGGATAGGGATTGCATTTTTACTGTGTTAATCCTACAAATCCATGTGCATGAGATAGCTTTCCATCTTCTGGTATCTTCTTCTGTTTCTTTCTTCAAAAGCTTGAAGTTTTAATCATATAAATTTTTCAGTTGCTTGGTTACAGTTACCCCAACATGTTTTATATTATTTGAAGCTATCATGATCAGTGTTGTTTCCCTGATTTCTCAAACATGAATACACAGAGCTATAGCCATCTCATATTGGACAAAGAGGACAAAAACATATGCTGGAGAAAGGAGAGCATCTTCAATGAATAGAGTTGGGAAAACTTGATGTCTACATGTAGAAGAATGAAATTAGACCCACATTTATCATCCTGCTCAACAAAAATTGATCTAAAGATATCAAAGACTTCAGTTTGGAACCTGAAAGACTAAAATTGCTAGGAGAAAACATAGGCCGTACTCTATAAAATTCAGGTGTAGGAAAAGACTTTCCAAATAGGACTTCATCAAATTTTAGGGCCAAAAAGTGACAAAAGGGGCCTTATAAAACCAAAAACTTTTGCATGTAAAGGAAACAATCGGCTGAGTGAAGAAGAAACACACAGAATGGAAGAAGAAAATATTTGCCAACTACACATATGAGAGAGTGTTATTATCAAGAAAATACAAAGAGCTCAAAACACTGAATAGCCAAGAAACAAAGACCAACTTAAAGGTTGGGCTAGGGATCTAAACAGAGAGATCTCATTTTAAGAAATAAAGATGGCTAAGAAATGTCTCAAAGAGCATTGAACATCCTTATCAGTTAGGAAAATGTAAATTAAAACATCTGTGAGATTTTATCTCACCCCAGTCAGAAAGGCCAAGATGAACAGAAAACTGACAATGCATGTTGGCAAAGTTGTAAGGAAGCAGTAACCCTTGCTCACTGTTGGCGGGAATGCAAACTGGTGCAGCCATTCTGGAAATCAGTGTGGAGGATCCTATTGCCCTATTTACAATAACTGTGAAGTGGAAACAACCTAAATATTTTTCAACAGATGAATAGATAAGGAAAATGTCATACATGTACATAATAAAATAATATTCCACCGTAAAGAAAAATGAATTCTTAAAACTTGCAGGCAAGTGGGTGACCCTAGAAAAGATAACACCGAGTGAGGTAACCCGGACCCAGAAAGACAAATGCCACAATGTTCTCTCTCAACTATAATTGCTTAGCTCCAAATCTTCATTTATAAGACTAGCTATCACCTCTCATCAAAGAAGCTTCTCTCTGTAGCAAATGGAGAGTCCAGTGCATGCATCTGCAGCACAGCTTCTGCCTCAGTGGCTGAGGGAACATTGTGCAAGAGAGGGCTGAGGGATTTTAAGAGTCAGAATACTAGGATGTCTGCTGTGATAGTGCCTCTCTTATAAATGGCTGCATAACGAGGACTTGAACAAAGATGATATCAAAACACATGTTTATGGTGATATTTCATTTGTACTGAAATGTGATTTTATTTGTATGTTAATAAATAAAGTTGCCTAGGGGTCAGAGCTATAGCAAGCCAGAGCAGAAGCTGGGTGGTGGTGGTGCATGATTTTAATCCCAGCACTTGGGAGGCAGAGCTAGGCAGATTTCTGTGTGTTCAAGGATACAGCCAGCATGTAGACACAAGCCTTTAATCTCAATACCAACCATAGAAGACCTGGAGGTCTGTATAGATGGGCAGTGATGAGGAGGTCATGTGGTTGGGTTTATAACCAATGAGAAGGCAGAATAAAAAGGACACACAGGAAGTAGGTCTCTTGCTAAGAGGAAAGACAGCAGCGGCAGCGAAGGGTAAGCTCAGCTCTTAGCTATTGCTCTGACCTCTTGGCTAGTAACTTTGCATTTGGCTCTGTGTTTCTTATTTAACAAGATGGTTACATCTACACATGTTAATATTTAAGGGGGTTGTTTCAAGGGACCTCACTTGTAGAAAGGAACTACAGGCAACTAATGAATGCTGGGAGATGGAGAATTATCTTATCACAGGGATGAGTACACTAATTAGTTATCCAATACAAAGTGGTCAGCCATGAAACCATATGCACAAAAGCAACAAAAATGGACTCAGTAGGATGGATTTATACACTTGCTTGGAAACACACACACACATACACACGTTACACACACACATATGTATATATGTATTTTTTTCAAAGAAATAGTGGCTATCACTTTGAAAGTGGAGGGTATGTGAGTAGTTGGATGGTGTGATTACACAGAAGAGAAAGGAGAAGTAATATAATTGTATTTTAATTGTATTTAATATACAATAAAATCATGGATTATTATAAAATACAATTAAAAATTCTAAACATTTGAAAGAGATCTATATACACTTCGACTTTTTCAGTTTCTACTTCTGTGTTCATGCTTACTAATTTGTATCATTAATATCTAATTTGGGCTAGTCATACCCAGTATACTTAGAAATTGAAAACATTTTGAGCTCTAGAAATTTGATTTGAGTTTCTTGTACATGTTCTTATGCACCTTCTAAAATTTCAGTTCCTGGTGAGGCCATGGAGCTTAGAGTGCATCCTACTGCCATTTTCCTGAACAAGTATGACGTCTAACTGCATTCTAAGTAGTTATCCTTATACCTGTAGACAAGTAAACTCTAAGGCCATATAGAAAAGGCATGTTTTTCAGTAGACAGAAAGAACCTTAACCAGGAAGTGCTCCTGCCCAACTGATACATTTCCATCACACACCTATCATCTAGGGCTCAGGGACCATCATGACAGAAGGTTGGGGATACTGTAAATTCCAGGGGACCATATCACCTTCTTTGTGATAGCATAGAGAAGACAGAGTTGAGGGCAATAGGGAAGAGGAGCTGAATCTGGTGGGAGATGTGGAGGTGTGAATGTTATCAACATGTATTGCATGAAACTTTTAAAGAATTCACATCTACCAGACTGACAGCAGCTAAACAACTGTGAGGAAAGTGTTCTCAAGGCTTCACATTCTAATCATTAGGATATACATGGCTTCAGCCACCTCAGAAAAGAGTTTTAAGACTCACAAGTTCTCTTTCTCTTTCCTAATTCTCAGGCAAATACTATATATATATATATATATATATATATATATATATATATATATCCCTCAAAACATAGAAATAGGAATTTTCTTTCTAAATTTGCAAAATATTCAAATTGTAGTATTATGGACATACAACATCCATCATGAAAAGTGGATAAATGCAATAGGCTACATTCTTTCAGTGCAAAGTTTGTACCAAATCACATTAATAAGCAATGTAGGCTAACCCATTGTTAAATCTCAGAAGCATCTTTTTGGAGAAAAAAAGACAGGGATTAGTATGATTGTATTAGTCATGAAGTACCACTAGGGAAAGCAACTCTAAGAAATAAAATATGTGCATATTCTGGTATACTTTTGAACTTTCATTATGACAGTAATCTCCCTCCACAACAGCTAGAACAAACAGGGATGTAAATTTGTCCTAGACTTAACAGAGCATGCCACAGGAACCACCATGGAAAACATTCAGTCCCTTATCCCATCAGAATATTTTACAGATTTGAGAGGGAGACTCAGAACTAAGAGAAACGATTGAAATAATACATTATTCACTGGTAGTGGTCAACTATGTAGGTGAAGCATTTATTTATTTTTAGCTAGATATAATACCAGATTTTTATTTAAACTTCTAGGAAATCATTTTATTTGCTGAGAAAAACATATTAACAGTCCTTGAGTTTGATCAAAGTGATGAAAGAGGAAACATGATTTATTCCATACCCTAACAACATATTAGAAGAAAGATTAAAATATTAATTCCAAAAACCTTCTGGTGTCATGAATTAGCAGAAGCATATTTCTTGAGAAAAACATATTCCTTCACCTTAAAAAAGATAAGCTGAAGTTAATTGCTACTCTAATTGTTCTCTGTGTTAGCGTTCTCGGTGTAATCATTTATCACTCTGCTGTAACACTTTCCATCCTTGGAGTAAAGCCAATGATAAATAACCTGCCAGGAATGGTTGTGATGGTGTGGAATGCATAGGCTGTTAACAAGGAGGGCACAGCTGGTTTCTGCATATCCAAAGTTTTATTTCATGGAAACAGTGGGTAATGATGGGGACATGGGAGATAAGTGCATGTTCTTAATATTAGCTGTTGACAATCAAGCCCAATTGAGGAATATTAACATGCCAGGTATCTTTTTTTTTTTTTTTTGGTTTTTTGAGACAGGGTTTCTCTGTGTAGCTTTGCGCCTTTCCTGGAACTCGCTTTGTAGACCAGGCTGGCCTCGAACTCACAGAGATCCACCTGCCTCTGCCTCCCGAGTGCTGGGATTAAAGGCATGCGCCACTACCGCCCGGCTCATGCCAGGTATCTTAATTTAAAAAATTTAACAACTTATGTTTCATTTTCTTTTACATATTTTTATATACAAAAGGCAAAAATATAATGTCTTACCTATCAACTTCTATAAATTTAAGCTATATTCTTATTTTTAGAAGTCTAAAACTAATTTTTCTCTGAAACAGGTTTATTTTATTTGTATGCTCTTAGTAGATAGTCTCATTTAGTTTTTATTGGGGGGGGTTCTTTATCCTCCTTATATAAGTTTTTACCAAGCTTTCTGAGTAATAGAAAGTGTTTTTGTCTTACATAAACTTAGAGTGTAGTTTTAGTTCATGTTAGTGAAAATAAATCAACAGATCTAGATGATACAGAACTTCATTATGTATAGACAGGCTTAAAATATATCTAAGATGTAAAATAGTTAACAGTAACTTTGTCCCATTGTTGCGCTTCCTTCTCTGCCTGTGACTACACAGGAATATCAATGATTTTATAAACGTACTGGAAGAGCTATCATAAACCTGTGGCTTTCAGGCAGCCATTCAAAACTCATGGTTAAGTTTGGAACGATGGTTTTAAAAATATATTGCCTATGAGATGAACTTATTGTCTTCTATTGCTTTTGATCTCTGTCTCTCTGTATGTCTGTCCTCTCTCTCTCTC
This sequence comes from Peromyscus attwateri, assembly GCA_902168425.1. Classification (NCBI taxonomy): domain Eukaryota; kingdom Metazoa; phylum Chordata; class Mammalia; order Rodentia; family Cricetidae; genus Peromyscus; species Peromyscus attwateri. Next base: position 11,706 of record CABHPP010095062.1, read on the forward strand.
TCTCTCTCTCTCTCTCTCTCTCTCTCTCTCTCTATCTATCTATATATATATAATAGAAATATGAATATGTAATTTCTATTTTATTTCAACTTTATTAGCTAGACTTATTTAAGGAAAAATTCTACTCTTTCAATGAAGTTAATGCTAGATTCATCTCTATGATTATTTCATGATGCTATGTGAACTTCAATCCCTTTTCTTATACATGTACTCTGACAACTTTTTACCTTTTCTCTTTAGCTTTTCTTATGGTATGGTTAAACATTCCTAGATATTCTTCTAGTATGAATTAACTGAAATTGTTGGGGGAGACAGAAACCAAACTGAATATTGATGGGACATAATATAAACTGTTTATATGTGTGTAAATTGAGGTATTCTTAAGGACTTCAGCATCAGGTTAAGCCATTTTAAAATGCACTCAAAACAACCACAAAGAAAAATCCCTCTGCTCACCTCAAATTTTTCTGTGGAGCAAAGGAAAAGATGGGTGTGAGAGATCTCCAACATGGGAAGCAGCTAACACTCCTGTGTTCCTATCACTGAGGCTCCTGG
>CABHPP010095064.1:13594-33296 GCA_902168425.1 Peromyscus attwateri
GAGCACCCCATTCCTCCATCTCCCAGATGGAGCGCCCCATTCCTCTATCTCCCAGATGGAGCATGCGTTTCTATCACAGAAGAGGGTCACCATCTTGCCTGCCACCACTGGTCAGCACTTTTCTTGTGTAGCGTTGAGTGTGTCTACCATTCTGTTAGATGATCGAGGAGTTCTGGGTTCAGAGGCGAGTGTGTGTGCCTGTGTGCATACAGGTGTGGGTTGGCGAGCCTCTGGTTGCCTTAGCTCAAATTTCTTGATCTTCATGGACTCATGAGTGAATGATGAACGCATTTAGCAGAGAAAGAATGCTTGTATGGAAGCCTGTGCTTTTTTTCCACAGTGACCATTCTATTGGAAGGAAATCACCCCCAGAGAGAAGTGCAGTGTGTATTACTGACTTCACCAGACCCAAAGGAGAGGGGGAAGCAGTTGTTGCCACCAGGTCTGGGTCCCACCAGCACGAGTTTCTTCACAACTGACATCTGATAAACTTATGCCCAGAGAGACGAGGTGAAGGAAGTCTGAAGGTAGGGCGATATGGCTGCGGAACATTACTTTAACTCCCCCAAAGTGTGCACTGTTGTTTACGCTGCATTTGTTTAACTATGTAAAGATGTGTTGCTGTTTCGCCTTGCCTGCCTAAGGCACCTGATTGGTCTAATAAAAAGCTGAATGACCAATAGCTAGGCAGTAGAGGGACAGGCGGGGCTGGCGGGCAGAGAGAATAAGTAGGAGGAGAAATTTAGGCTCGAGGAAAGAGGATGCGAGAGAGGAGCGAATGAGGGAGAGAGGGAGACACCTGGGGCCAGCCAGCCAGCCAGCCAGCTGCCAGACAGACAGACACGGAGTGGGACGTATAGAATGAAAGAAAGGTAAAAAGCCCTGAGGCAAAATGTAGATGAAGAAACACAGGTTAATTGAAGTTATAAGAGCTAGTGGGGCAAGTCCAAGGCCGAATTAGTTATTTATAACTAATAATAAGTCTCGGTATCATGATTTGGGAGCTGGTTCGTGGCCCAAAAGAAAACCTGTTACACGACATTCTTGGCAGACAGACAGGCTTGTAGAGTGATACATGCTGAGTTAGATGGAGCATGTTGTAGACAAACACGGAAGCCTTCCACCTGGTCTTGGGTTACACTGAAATTTTAGATTGACATGTTTTATTATTATTTCTGGTACACAGGTACCCAGGGTACCTAAGTGTTCATAGGTGCCAGAGAGAGAGACACAAAGAACACTCAATAACAATTGTGTCCATGCAATTGAGAGAGACAGGTTCAGCAAGCCCACAGTGATCATTGTTTGTATCAGTCTGGGCAGAATTACCACAAACCAGGCTCTGAGGGAGCACAGCCAGCCATTGCATAACCCTGACCCAGAATGCTGAACCAAAAGATCAAAGGCAGCTGGCACTGGACTGCTCAACAGCTCAGTGGTCAGGCCACATGCACCAGGGGAACACACGGAAAATGTCCTGGCGTTTGTCTCCAAGTCTTTCAAAGGCTGGCCAAATGAAAGGGAGCCCAGAGGAAGCACCGCCTCCCCACACAGGCACCAAGTGATGGCTTGGAAAGTTGTTTTCCAGGGTGGTGGTGGGGACTCGGGTTGTTAAGGGGTCGGGTGGGGGGTTGGTGAGATTCTCAGTGGATAAAACACTTGCCATGCAAGTCTGGAAACCTGGGTTTGATTCCCAGAACCCAAGTAAGGATGGAAGGAGAGGACTGCTAAGTCTCCCTGCAGGAAGTCTTCTGGTCATTGGGAGATGGCCTGGAGGAGCATATTGGGATGCAAGCCCTACTCCCTTTTTTTCAGTTCCCAGTCATGAATCAAATGACTCCTTCTACTGATTCCCACAAGCTGTCCTCAGATGGCCGCATGTGTGCCACAAAACATACTGTACACATATCACTGCACACACACCATTGTATACACACACACAAGTTAATAATAATACATAAAATAAAAAAGTAAAGGGTTGTGTTTATTTTGGGCCATGGCTTAGAGGCAAGCACCCTGACCCACGGAGCCATCTAACCGGCCCTTACTTTTACTTTTATGTCACAGCAACTCTACTGGCTAAAGAAAAGAAAAAGATATTCAAAGGTGCACTGGGGTCTCCAATGGTTTTAGCCTAGCATGGGCGCTCCAGTGACAGATGCTGGAGAACAGGTCCGGGACAGACACAGAAAAGGACTTGGCTCAGAGACGGGCTAGGTCGGGCGGCTGGTCCCCTGGTAGAGAGGGGCCCTTGATGTTTGTTCCTTACTGGGACTCTGCTGTCCCTCAGGACAGAATTCACAGCTCTGCCTCCTCTCTTCCCACTGTTCATGTCAGCCATCTCTGCTGGACTCACAGCTGAGTCCGAACTGTAACCCCTAGAGACTATAAACCCCTTGACAGGACAGACCGCTGCTCAGTGCAGCAGGACAGAACAAACCCAGAGAGGCAATCCACAGAGGTTTGTTCATTCATGACACACGTGTTAAAATGGGGTGGGGGGGACCACACAGAATGCTCTGGGATTGCATGTTGGTCTGTGGCCCACAGCAACCCCCAGACTCTCTGTGTTCGGCAGAAGTTTTCAGATGATGTCTGAGGGTGGCTTCTCCTTGGTTTGGGGCTTCGGGGCTTCAGAATGGTGAGGGGAACCTTGTGTTCATTTCAGCCTACGCTTTGGTGGCTTGTTATGAAAGCCCCAGGAAAAGAGCAGCTGGTAACCAGTCAGGCAAAGCCAGAAGGTACCGTGGTTCAGATCTGGAGTAGCCTTGAAGTCTAGTGACCAAGGTCTTGTCTCCGGCGTGCTACTGGAAAGTGGGGGGAAACCAGGAAGTGGGACTTGGTGGGAAGTCTTCTGGTCATCAGGGGCATGCCCTGGAGGAGGATATCTGGACCCAGTCCCACCTCTCCTGGTCTCTTTCTTTCAATTTCCAGCTGGGAATCAAATAGCTCCCCTGGCTGCACACTCTCACTGGGGTGCCAAGCCAAGGTGCCGGGGTCAGCTGATCATGGCCTGAAACCGCTGAAGCCTTGAGGCAAAGCAACCCTTTCCACATGAGGTGATTTCTCTTGGATACCCTGTGATAGTAAAGGAGAGCTAGCTAATGATAGGGAATCAAAACTGAGAATCCAGATCATTCCATCAGCAGACACCGATGACTAAGTTCCATTCCCAGGACACACATGGCAGGAGGAGAGAACCAAATCCCACAAGTTGTCCTTTAACTTACACACACACACACACACACACACACACACACACACACACACACACGTCACCTTTGTGGGAAGCAAAAAGAAGAAACAGCTTCTGAAAAAACCAAAGGACACCTGTTAAGAGAGGAGGCAAGAAAGCAAGTTTTCCAGGCAAAGAAAATGATGTAAAGTCGGCCACCCAGTCTGGGGAGAGCCTGTGCGAACCTGTGGTGTACAAGGCAAGTTAAAAAAGAACAAAACAAAGAATATCTGCTTCAGAGAGCAGGGAAGGGAGAGATTAAAAGAGGGGTTCTTCTTAATCTTAAGGGGTTAGTTGGTAATTGACTGAATGAGAGAAAAAACAAGTCAGTCCTGAGGACAGCATGTCTGCTAAAATATACTGTATCAGACATAACAGTACTTAGCTGCCAGTATCATATAAAGTAGAGGAAACATTACCATAGAAACCAGATTATTGAAAAATGTTAAATACAAAAATAACTTAGAAGTCCAAGGTTAATGGTATATTTAAAAAACCTACTCCAGTTGTCTGTTCTTGTTAGGTACTGTGACAGTTAATCTCAGGCTTGGATTTGATGAAAGAATCCATAGAAACCTGGTAGAGCATTCCTTGTTGTGTTTGTGAGGGCCCAAGGGAGATCAGTGGGTGTGGAGCATCTACCCTCAGTGTGGGCAAGTGTCATCCCATCAGCCGGGGATTGAGACAGAACAGAACAGCAGAAGTCTTTTTCTTTGTCTGCTTCAGCCTTCAGGGAAGACATTCCCCTTGTCCTCACTGACATTGGAAATCCAAGCTTGGGGGCCTCTAGTACTTTACACCAGTGGTCCTCTGGGTTCTCAGACCTTCCCATCAAACTTAGCTATGTTATCAGCATCCATGGCCTCCAGCCTTGAAGAAAGGATCAAGGGGCTGTTCAGTGACCACATGAGCCAAGTCCCCGGTGGGTCCCCTCTCATCTACTTATCTGTCTATCTATCTGTCTATCTATCCATCCATCCATCCACCTATCTATCTACCTACCTATCTTCTGTCTGTCTATCTATCTATCTATCTATCTATCTATCTATCTATCTATCTATCTACCTATCTCTATCATTTGTCTGTCTGTCTACCTATGTATTTATGCATGTATGCATGCATGCATCTGTCCATCTGTCTGTCTATCTATCTATCTATCTATCTATCTATCTATCTATCTATCTATCATTTGTCTGTCTATCTACCTATGTATTTATGCATGTATGCATGCATCCATCCATCTATCATCCATCATCTGTCTGTCCATCATCCATCCATCCATCCATCCCATCCATCTATCCATCCATCATTATTATTTATGTATCATCCATGTCCATCTATTTTCACCTGTCATCTATCTACTATCTATCTATCTATCTATCTATCTATCTATCTACCTACCTACCTATCATCCATCCATCCATCCATCTACCCATTATTATTATTATTTACCTATCACCCATATCCATCTATTTTCACCCATAATCCATCCATCCATCCTGCTGGCTCTGCTATCTGAGGAGCCCCAACTAACACAAGCACAATGGAGACCGATGATCAGATGACAGCGTGCTCAGCAGCTCTTTGCAGTGCACACGAAGCACTTTCAGCTGACCATTTACAGCATCTCTGGAGGCTGGTGCCATCACACAGAAAGAATGCCAGAGGTGACCTAGTCCTGTAACAGGCTCAACCGCAATTACACGCCCAGTGTTTGATACCACTCCCTCTCTGCTACACCTGCATGCCTACGGGGCTATGGAAAAGCTGACAGCCAACCAACGACACCTAGGCATCAGAGGGACAGGTGGTGATAAAAGACAAATTATTACAACCCAAAATACAATGATGCTAAGTCTTTACGGCCAGGCACAGGACAGAAGAGACGACGGGAAAGTCAATGAAAGCACGGGAAACAATGACAGTAGACCATGAAAGACGAAATATGCAAAGAACCAACAGGGAATCACGTAATAGAGGGAGACAACTGAAGAGCAGAGGCCGGAGAATGGGTTCTGTTTTCACACAGGAACCTTCTCCTCAATTGGTTCAACTCTGAGACACAAAGGCAAAGAAACTTGAAGAGGCAGGCTTGCAAGCTCGTCCCTTTCCCTACTACATAGCTCATGCCTAGACAAAGGCAAAAGGGAAACAATGACCAGCCAGGAGAAGGGGGTTAAACAGCGCCCAAGAATTTGGATACCGCAATCCCCCCTTTAAATAATGTGTGGCGGGGAGAGGAAGAACCGACACAGGACAACAGGAATTTAGAGCAATGAAAGCCTCACGATGAGCGGAGAACACACAGAGAAACACCAGAATGTTCTGTGCTCACTCAGCACAGGGAGATGAAAGAAAGCAGAAAAGCAAGGACAGCCAGGCTAAGATGGAAAACAGAGATGAGGAGAAACAAGAGCTTGACCAGGAAAATCAAGTGGAGGATCTCTCAGAAACGAACGAAGATGAAGCACGCTCACTTCCTGATGGGCTCTGAGGCTGGCTCCCTGGGGGAGTCAGGTCAAGTACTACAAACCTGGTCAAAAGCTCGTGCCTTGGAAGGCCAGAGGCCCAAGGGGGGAACTTTCTATCACTGGTTTACTAAATGGCCATGTGGAACCTCCTTCTAAACAGTCAGGGTTACACCCCCGTAGGTCGGTGTTGTTCTCAACCTTGGGCAGTGATGCTTCTTCGGCCGCGGGCGGCTGGTGAAAGCTCTGAGGACAAGTGGGGGTCAAGTGCTCAGCCCTCAATGGGACAGCTATTCCACCCCTCCCTGCAACTCTAGGGCCTATAGTGAAAGGGGTAGAAATAAATGTAAAGCAGGGGCTGGAGAGGAGTGCTATAAAATGCTGTCTTTTGGATATGACACAGCAGTTGCATCTATGACCTCACTGAAGCTATGGCTGTTTGTACAAGATCAAACCAACAAGATCGGGGCTCAGGGCATTTCTCTCTCTCTCTCTCTCTCTCTCTCTCTCTCTCTCTCTCTCTCTCTGTGTGTGTGTGTATGTGGTGGGGGATGTTTAGGAAGTGTGGGAGGTGGGAGGAGTTGAGGGTGCATCCAATCAAGATACATCATATACAGGCACAAAATTGGTAAAGATATTGGTAAAATATATAAAAGATATTTTAAAACAGAAAATACACTAATAACCTAGGAGTAAAAATGTCAGTATAAAAACTGGTGTAAAATGATTGTTTAAAGTACGGGAGATTTCGTTGTTAGCCAGGGCTAGCAAGCCCCTGACTACACTGTAAACAAGACTTACAAAAAAATAAAAATCCCCAAAGCAACACAATAAAAGTACATGTGAAATGATGGACCCAAGGGAGATAACCAGAGAGCCATTCCCAAAGGTCCTAATTCAGTATAAATCGTTCTTACGTAAAAGTTTAAAGAACAAACAGTCCCCATGTTGTGTAAATGGTTCCTTAATATAGCTGCTCACTTCATTTTATGAGTTACAACTAGGAATTCTGTAAGAGCCATTAAAATTCCAGGTCAATTGCATGTGTGTACATGGATGTAAAAACTGCTATAACATCTTTAAAATAGAATACAATTTAAACCAAACTCAACTATTTCAATACCAAGCCAATTAATGCCTCTCCAGAAACCTAGCATGGTGGTAACCGAGACCCTGACAGCCACAGTTCATTTTATGAAGGAAAAAGATCCCAGTGCCCCTTAGGTTGCTGGATGCCAGACGCTTCTTAGGAAAGCCTGGCTCCATCTTCACTAACTCTCTGGTTTTCCAACCTGATGGTAGAACCCAGGGCCTCTTGCATGCCAGACAGACACTTTACCCTGAGCCCCTAAAGTTCTTAAGAAGTTAGAGGGTCCCCCAATCAATACTGCCCTTTTATAAGTCAGGCAGTGGTAGTGCACACCTTTAATCCCAGCACTCAGGAGGCAGAGGAAGGCAGATCTTTCTGAGTTCGAGGCCAGCCTGGTCTCCAGAGCGAGTTCCAGGACAGCCAGTGCTACCCAGAGAAACCCTGTCTCAAACAAGCAACAAAAGGCCCCCTTTTTTCCTATACTATTTTATTCTTTTAAAATATAGGAAATTTATAAGAAATCTCCCACTACTTGGCTAACAGTAGACAAAGAGAAAAGGCAAGATATGAAAATTCTTGTGTAGTTAACAAAGATCCTTAATTTATTATTAAGAGCCTCCCAACACAAGATTTTTGCCTCACAATTATGTGAGAGATTAAAGCATAATATTTAGCAGAGTACATTTAAGCTATGATATAATTTATAAACAGGATATTATTTAAAATTTAAAAATTCAACAATTATGCAGCCAATTATCCACCCATTCACCCATTTAATCATCCACCCATCCATCCAATCATCTATCCATCACCAGTCCTTCCATCTATCACCCACCCACCCACCCACCCACCCATTCATCCAAATGCATTCATGAATACATCCAATGATCCATCTATCCATCCATACAACCATCTACCAAGCATGTTCAGGATCTCTCCTGAATGGCAACCATGGAGTGAGCAAAGGTGGCCAGGCACCCCATTTCCAGGAAGCTTCTGGTCAGGTAGTAGAGTTGGCATTAAATGGGAATGTTATCCTCAGAGTCAACTCTAGATGTGGCTAAGAATAAAGCAAACAGGAAGTTCTGAGAGATAAAAGAGGGTATGTGTTCACACTGTGCATTAAGGAAGACCTTTCCGAGGATATTGTGTGGGGCTGAGGTTCGCACGGTGCCTTGGGGACGAAATGCAGTGTGTTAATAACGTATTGAGAAGGCGGGGTCATTTTCCCCAGCTGGGGTATTCACCAGATGGTACAGCATGGTCAACATCAGTTCTCCCTGCTATTGGACCTGGGGGTTTGTCCCTCAATTTTCCTTCTTACAAATAGCAGGGTTTGGCTGTTCATGGTAATCACTAATGTCCTAGTGATAGATTTGAGAAATGAAATACCAAATTCAGAATAGTTTACTGGAAGAAAAAGAAGTTTAACAGTCTTTGTCATGCCAATTACTTTGCCCATATGGAACCAATCTGTAGTGTCGGGAGCATGACACTGGCGTGCCCACCGCTCTGGCTCCGCCAGATGTCTTACGGAGCATTTCTGTTTATTTGTGCTGGTTTAACAGGTGGGAGACAGCGCTTTAATTTCGTTTCCATGATTGCTAATAAGCTTGTGTATGTTTTCCTGTGGTGGTTTGTCATCCGAGTCTTCTCACACGTGAATTCATTGCTTATTTCTCTTGTTTGTATCTAGTGGGACCTGTAACCAAGGTGACTGCCAAGGTGTGGATGTGGACAGGCTGCTGTGAAGTCCCAAGCATCATAGATGACTCATAGACCCCGACTGAATTAAATTAAATTAATCCCAATCGATGAGAGGTATCAAGCATATAGAGTAATGATCTATTGTGGATTTAAATTTTTGTCAGTTTTCTTTCTGTTCCTTTGTTTTGTTGAGATGGTATCTCCCTATGTTGCTTAGACTGTTCTAGTACTCCTGGGCTCCGTTCTCCTTACCCAGCCTCCTAATTAGGTGAGACTTCAGATCTGACCTTCACCGGCTTTACTTCCCCTTTTAAAAAAGTTTTATTTTAAATAATACACTTTTAGTATAAATAACTTTACTATTTAAATACATCCATATTATGTCTTTATATTTGGAAGTATGCTTTTATATTTATATTTGGAAGTATGCTTTTAACATTTGGTAATGGCAACCATCTCCTTTTTTAAAAAATATAATTGATGTGTGCTTTTCAATATTTATGAAATAGATGGATGTTGAATAATTCTGAGTAGTTTCCCAAGCTTAGCTCTAGCCTGTCTGCAGCCTTGCCTACACCGTGATTAACTGAGACCTCCGAGCTATACCCAACAGGCCCAACATGTGCAACGCTTCTTATTCACTTTCTTAGTCTTTGTCTGTGTGTTTTCCACTTTGTCATGTAAGATCAAGCAACAGTTTTCGGCATGTCCAGTTTATCAGTCATTTTTCTGCTCTTAATTAAACATGAGTAATTTATATAACTACTGCTTTATAGCCAAGCTTCTTAAACTGTGGCTTGTGACCCCCTGTGGGGCTATGGGGGTGGCAGGGGAGTGGGGGAGTCACAAACCTTTGGCAACAGTAAAAGGCTTCTGAATATGTAATGACTGAAAAACAGCTCCAAATGGAACTCCTCGTCTTGAACCTGAGCTGTTTCCAGCAGAGTAACCAGGGCTCGCCTGTGCGATGTCATGTGACTTCACTACAGTCTCAGGCAGAAGCACACAGCACAGGCACTTTGCCCCAGAGCGCTGTCCTAGCAACACCACCAAAAGCTCCTGAAACCCCTCAGCCTGAGGGTGGACTACGGCATTAGGAAACGCAGTGCTTTTACTACATATGCAAATTTTACAGAGACATAAAGGTTTAATGAAGGAGAACAAAAACCTCTAAGAATTCCCAACTGTCATTTCCCATGTAAGTATAATAAGAATACCTTTAGACTGTATTGTGCCAGAATGTGGGAGTTTTTTGAAACTGTAGTTTCATTTGCTGACAAGTTTCATTAAAAAAATAACCATTTAGTGAGCTTCAGCTGGGGATTATGACAGAATTTCTGGCACTTCCTGAGATGGCCCTAATCATACTTCTTCTACCTTATACTACATATTTATGTGACATGGTCTTTGTGAAATATAAAATCAAAGTATCAGCCACTTCTGAACGATACTGGCAATGCTCTAAGTCCTGCAGCATCAAATGTCCAACTGAGATTTAATTCTTTATGTGAAAATGAACAAGCATATCCACCTCATTAATATGCAAATATGCTTTAATCTCTAGTAACAGGTAAATTATATATAACAAAGAATTGCTTTGAAATAAAATTCTTTATGATTTATTACTAGTAAATTTTGATTTGTATACCTATCTTATACAACTATATACCTGTAACAATTTGTTGGGCTAAAAGAGGTTTTGATTGGAAAAATTCTTTAAGAGGCCTTGCTCTATAGGACAGCTCCATTTGTATTACGTCCTACAGAACAAGATGAACACCTACTAGAAAGAGTCTGGGCGGTGGTGGCACATGCCTTTAATCCCAGCACTCAGGGGGCAGAGGCAGGCGGATCTCTGTGAGTTCAAGGCCAGCCTGGGCTACAGAGTGAGTTCCAGGAAAGGCACAAAGCTACACAGAGAAACCCTGTCTCAAAAAACCAAAAAAAAAAAAAAAAAAAAAAAAAGATCAGAAAAAAATAATACCTATCAGCAGTCCTGTCTCATCCATGGGGAGATATCCTGAGACCCCAAGGCTATGCTGTTCTCTCCTATCTATCTGTCTATCTGTTTGTCTATCTATCTACCTATCTATCTATCTATCATCTATCTATCTATCTATTATCTATCTATCTATCATCTATCTCTCTGTGTGTGCAAATTATGAGTTTAATTTGTATATTGCACATAGTAATACATCAACAACAAAAACTAAAAATAGAATAACAATAAAAAGTTATAACAGAAGTCAAGTAAATGTCGTCATTCTCTTGAAATGTGTTGGCATATATCTGAACTGCCAGAATTTCCTCTTGTGTGCTTGGGCCACTATTAGTAAAATAAAGATTACTTAAGCATACCCTGAGAGTCTATCTGGGAGCTGAGGCAGTTGCCAGGTGACTATTGATCATATATAAACTCCAACATGGAGACACTGGACAAGGGGATGCTTCACACCTGGGAAAGGATGGATTAGAAGAGTGTAAGAACTCACCATGATACTTGGAATGGCATATTAATTTAAGACTTAAGCAGGGTTTTATCTAGCATTTTTCATTTTGTATTTTTGGACTGGAATTGACTGTGAGTACCTGAAACCATGGGAAGTAGAGCTAGAGGTAATGAGGGACCAACATACAAGACCAGGAAAAGCAAACTCGACAGGAAGCTTGCTTTGTGATCCTCTGAGGGTAGCAAATGGCTTTCTCTTCCTCTCACATGGTAGGGGGTGAACAGGCCAGGCTGAGGGAACCCAGGATCTTGACAGCACCGCCTCTACCCCTCTGGAGACTCATTAATCCTGAGACTTAAACCCCGGAATGCTAATTTCCACCTCTGTCACAGGAAACAGTACCTTCAGCCACTCAGGGGTTCAAGGAATGAAGATGATAGCAATTCATATAATTCTTGAAGAAAATGCTTTGCACCAAGTGTGAGGCCTTACCTAGAAAGAGAGTGCTCCCCAAAGGCCTTAGTTATTTTCCAAAAGAAAGTTTCCAGCCCATGACCACAAGGTTTAACCAGCATGCAGCCCCTACTCAGCTGGGGCAACTGGTAGCTCCCACAGGGCCAGCAGAGGCAGAAGCCTCCCTGGATGCCTCTGGCCCTTCTGGTATAGTATGCAGATAAAGACGCCTACCCAGGTCACACTGGCGAAGACCTATTTCAGCAATGACTACCTGCTGGTCCATTCCATCGGGGAGACAGGCTGGGAGTCATTAATGGTCAAACTATGCAAGTCAGGGCCAATCCAAAGCCGAATATGAACGGCAAGATCTAAATGGCCTTCTGTCTTTACTTAGCTGAGAGATGTGAAAGAGGAAATGATTTCTCCACTGAGCTGTTTCACAATTAATTTCAGTCCTTGCTTATTTCCAACCCTTAAAACTGCCCAGCAAGCCCTCTGGCCTGGCACGGACAGCTGCACCAGGATGACAGCTAAGGTTCCAGAACCCAGCTAAGCTTTTCCTGGTGTTTATGAGTTCTCCATTCTAGGTGTCAAAGCAACAAGCTATTTTTTGCTGCAATACAGCACAACACTGTTCAGCTGTCCATCATGAACCGGGCTCTCAGCAGGCCAGAATCCGGCAGTTTAGGATGGACACCATGGACTAGGGAAATGACTTTGCCAGGTCTCACTTGGCTTCTCTTCTGTTGTTTGAAAAGTGTGTCTGAGCAGATCTGATCACATGTTGTGGCTTCTGTAACCTTCCTTACCCAAACAGCAACAGAGTCCGAGGAGGCTTATGCTGTCTGTGGGATATAATCAAGGGCTTCCCTGCAGCTCCCACTCAGCCAGCAGAGGTGGACCGCAGCAGAACCAACGGTGCTCGACCCAGAGACACCAATGACGGCTGCTCTACCCATGTTAGCTGCGGCTTCCAGAGAGACAGAAATGACATGAAAACAAAACCCACTAACGATGGACACGGCAAGGAATGCTTGCCATCCCAGCACTAGGAGGCAGAGACAGGATGAGCAGGAGTTCAAGGTCATCCTCAACACACACAGCAAGTTCATGGCCAGTCTGGGTTATGTGAGAGCCTGCCCCAATACACCAGAAAAAAAATATCCACTAAGGTGCACTTGTGCAGTCTCAGCACTCAGGGTACTGAGGTAGGAGAGTTGCAAGTTCAAGGCCAGCTTGGGCTACACAGTGAAAACCTGTGTCCCCAAACAACGCCCCATCACATGAACCAGTGGGGGAAGCAGGCTCCATACACAGAACAAGATGGCACACCCTAAAAGTGTCACTGAAGGTAAGCTCCATCACCAATGTCCTTCCTGGACCACTTCCAGAATGGCAACACAGCCAAGGCATTTTCAGGCAATGTATCATGTGGGCAAAGTGCTCTTCTAATGGCCAGCATTTGGAGCTCAATATTGGGAAAGGTGATAACATCAGCACCACCACCAGCTCAGCTCAGTCCCACAGGATACTTGGAAAGGTGTCCAGCTTACCTGGACCTCCTGGGCCATCGCCCTTCTCTGCTCTTTGGTGGCAGCACAGAAGGAGTGTCCCCTTGCAGGTCAGAGATTACAAGAGAGCCCAATGCACCCACTCCAGGGCATTTGCCTTTGAGATTCATTTGAGTCACAAAAATAATACCTGCTCCGGGAAAGCCCGGGAGCTGGAATGAGTCAGGCTGTGTGTGCTATGATTTCATTTCCTCTTCTGATGTGAGCAGAAGAGCTCAGGAGAGGGAAAAGCGGTGTGGCCTTTTCTTTGTCTTTTCATTGGCAAGATGTGCTCATCACTTCCTCCCCTATGGCTAGCCTTGGCACATAAGGCAGGGGACATCTTGCAGAAGGGGTCAGAGATCTCTGGCTTTCTCTGCTTCAACATTATACCAAGAAAACTAACATCTGGGGCACACCAGAATCACCTGGGAGAGTTTAAAAAACTCCTAAGGCCAGGTCCTGCCTCTGAAGTGTGGATTGATCAGTGTAGGGTACAGTGTGAAATCCCTGGGCATTCCAGCACATAGGAAAGTGAGACCCACTCACTGTCATGAGACCTGCACGGCCTGCTTCAGGAACTGAGATCTGGGGAACAGGAACAGGAGAGGTGGGCTGTGGTCTGGGCAGCAACACTGTCTGGTTGCTGGACAGCAAGAGGGCCGGTAACAATGTCTTTGTACCTTAATATTCTTACATGGAAGACACACTGCACTCCCTGAAATACAGTCTCACGTCGTGCTGCATGAACTAATATGATAAGAAAGAGCAGAAAAACAACCAATTACTACATGAATGCAGGGTTAGAGGATGCCATTTCCTTTTGCAGCATGAAGGTAACAACTAACTTTTTGAGCGTGTACTGTATGCCAAGTCCTGTGCTGAGCACATGATCACCTCCATGGTGGCACTGTACCTCTCCCTGTTGTATAGTGGATAACACCAATGCCAACGAAGTTTATAGAGAGGTAACAGCGTGCAGAGGTTGGGATATCAATCTTCTTTAGGAATAAGGAAACAAGTAGGAATAAGAGAACCGTGAAAATAAAGAAGCAATAAATGTAAAAGAGATGGAAAGAAGGCCCCGCTAGGGAGGTCTCATGCAAATGTGAAATGGGGGAGCCTCCTATTCCAAAACACACACACATGCACACGCACACACACACACTCAGATGAGCTTAACACAACGCTGTTGCCAGAAAACCAGAAAATAAAAAGTCTCACAGATCTGGGGCTGGAGAGATGGCTCAGGGGTTTTGAGTGAGTATGGCTCTTACAGAGACCCGAGCTCAGCTGCAAGCATCCACACTGGATAGCCAGCCCACAACCACCTGTAACTTCAGCTCCAAAATAATCAAATGCCTCTGTTCTCTGTGGGCAGCTACACTCTTGTGTGTGTGCATGCACACACACACATATGCAAACACCATACACATACACACACACATACCACTACCACCACCACCACCACCACCACCACCACCACCACCACACTCACAGTTAAACATAAATCTGAAAGAAGCCTGAGCAAATTTATTCAAGGTTGATGAAAATGAAAGAGTATGATGTGGCCATGTGAGGAGGCTTCAGACTTGATTTCTAGGACCGAGACATCCATAGGACTAAGGAGAGCTGTCTTAGGGTTATTATTGCAGTGATAAAACACGGTGATCAAAAGCACGTTGGGAAGGAAAGGGTTTATTTGGGTTATACTTCAGGATAGGAACTCAAACAGGGCAGAAGCATGGAGGCAGGAGCTGATGCAGCTCCTTACTGGCTTGCTCATCATAGCTTGCTCAGCAGCTTTCTTATAGAACCAAGACCACCATTCCAGGGATGGCACCACCCACAATGGATTGGGCCCTCCCTCATCAATCATTAATTAAGAAAATGCCCAAGAAAATAGGCTTGTCTGCTTACAGCCCAGGCTTATGGAGGCATCTTCTCAATTGAGGTTCTCTCCTCTCAGATGATCATAGGTTGTGTCAAACTGACATGAAACTAGCCAGTACAATTGAACCCCTTGTCAACTTGACATGAACATATCACTGTTAAACTATAACCTTTCCTTCTTGTTCATCCCCCCAAATCACACATTAATATTAACATTGCAATATAAACATTCCAAATTTTAAAAGCTCTACACTCTTTAAAAATTAAAATGCTTAAAATTTCAGTCTCTTTAAAAAATCCAAAGTCTCTTTTAAAATCCAAAGTCTACAACTGTGGGCTCCTGTAAAATAAAAAAATAAGTTAAATACTTTCTTACTTAAAGAGAAAAGAACCAGGACACACTCACAATCAAGTGACTCTCAAACTTCCCCTTGGAACTTTACAAGTCAGTCTTCCATCCTCTGCATTTCTCTCAATGTTCTTATCTTCCAAGCCCTAATAGAACAGCTCACCAAGCTTTGAATATTCAATGGCATTTCCTCCTAGAGTTCCAAAGTCCATCCACAATCCTTCCCAAACAACATGGTCAGGTCTATCACAATACCCTACTCCTGGTACCAATTTCTGTCCTACTTAGGGTTACTATTGCTATGATAGAACATCATGACCAAAGCAAGTTGGGGATGGAAGAGTTTATTTGGATTATGCTTCTACATCACATTTCATCATCAAAGGAAGTCAGGACAGGAATTCAAGCAGGGCAGAAACCTCAAGGCAGGAGCTGATGCAGAGGCCATGAAAGAGTGATGCTTACTGGCTTGCTCATTATAGCTTGCTCAGCCTGCTTTCTTATAGAACCCAGGGCCACCAGCCCAGGGATAGCACCACCCACATTGGG
The DNA here is from genome assembly GCA_902168425.1 of Peromyscus attwateri. Classification (NCBI taxonomy): domain Eukaryota; kingdom Metazoa; phylum Chordata; class Mammalia; order Rodentia; family Cricetidae; genus Peromyscus; species Peromyscus attwateri. Next base: position 29,342 of record CABHPP010095064.1, read on the forward strand.
ATGGGCCTTCCTACATCAATCACTAATTAAGAAAATGCTCTACAGGCTTGTCTGCTTACAGCCCAGCTTATGGAGGCATCTTCTCAATTGAGGTTCTCTCCTCTCATATGGCTCTAGCCAGCACCTGGCTATTTGATATCAAACCACATATGTGAGGCAACCTTGTAGAACACAGGAATGAGATAGGAACTCAGTAGCAGTAGGAAATACATATGGACATACAATCACATGCATATTTATGTTGGTACAGTAGGACATGTTTCTGTATCCACATTTCTGGTAAAGAACCAATAGGCAGTGTATAAGGGACTCAAGTAATGTGATCAGCAAGGTAAACAGAAATAAATAAATATTCAACTCAAGACATTTGAAAAAGAATTACAGGCAGCCCTTTCATCCATGGGCTCTGCATGTGGATTCACCTAATTCCATGTCAAAATTAATTTTAAAAAGTGAAAGGCTTTCTTTCTTGTCATCTCTCCCTAAATGCTACATTGTAAGGACCAATGGCTTCCCTTTCCCTTGTATTAGGTGTTCTAAGCCACACGGACGTGATTTAACTGTACAGGAAGGAGTGTAGAGGTCATATAGAAATACCAGGACATTTCCTATGAGGGACCTGAGCATCTGTGGATTTGGGTATCATCTTCTGTGGTCCTGAAACTCACTCTCAAGGATACAAAGGGATGATCACACCACAATTAACAGGTAACGTCTATTATAATGTCTATATATAAAATCTATATATTGCTATGGGCCAGTCCTTGCTATTAGAATGTTGCCAATGTTAACCACATTTACTTGCCAAGCATGCCTATGAGACAAGAACTTTCTTGGTTTTCTCTTTTTGGTACAGAAGAGATGCTGCAAGAAGCCGGAGTGATGAACCCTGGAGCCCAAAATAGACCTGAGCCTTGTCAAAACCTCATCATCTACCACAGAATACTCAAAAGAGAGATGCGTGAACACTGGTTTAGGGTTGAATAAAATTTAGTTTTATTCAACTAAAATGCAGGACCCTAAAATGCAATCACTAGGTGTTTTTGCTTAAGAGAAAAAGAGAAAAAGTTGAACTTCTTAACATCATAAAATATAGATCTAGAAGAAGAATGCTTGAGAAAGCATACGTGAACACTAAATGGCACATCCAAAATCTGAAGGAAATGCGTGTTGATCCACAAAAACTTCATCTCCTAAACTGAATATAAGTGAACTGACCGATGACTTCAAAGGAAGCAAAAATAAAACAAAGACTCATTTCATCCAAACTTTGACAATGGTTCTGATGAAACATCCACAGAGAAACAATGAAAAATTCCTAAAACTTGTGAGAAGCAAGAATAGCTACGTAGCACGCCTCAACAAAACAACAGAAACTGAAAATTTCATTTACAGATATAGATGTAAAAATTGTATAGCATGTCAGTAGTTTGAATCCAGGCACAGGAGACAAACCAATTAGTATTTCCTGTAAGAGTTCAAAGTTGGGGCAGCAATTACCGTCATCACTTATTCAATCAGTGAATTAATGTAGAAAATCTATAGCTTCAAATATGATTTGACCTAATTCAGCAACCTTTTTAATGCAATACTAAGCAATAAACAAACAAACAAATAAATAAATAAACCTACCTATATATATATAACAAAGGCTTATGTCAAGAAACCCAAAGCCAGGGCTCATAAACTACTGACACTAAGATCTTAATGCCAGGGGCATAGGAGAGGTACCTGTTTGCATTACGACTGCTCAATTTTTACTGTTCCTAGTGATGTACAGACACGGACTAAACAGGTTACACACACACTGGAAAGGGAGAGATGGCTTCTTTTGAATTCTGCTGATGAATTACTCAGTCTGAAGGAGGTTGGACTTATAATTAGTGAGGGAAGCTGGTGAGGAGATTGTCCAAAGACATAAAAGAAAAACCCTCTTCCCCACCCAGGCTGGAAAAGGAGATGGTAACCACGCAAATGTACATCCCATTCAAATAGTGCCAAAGCAATAAAAAGTTCACAAATCGGGGCTGGAGAGATGGCTCAGTGGTTAAGAGCACCGACTGCTCTCCCAGAGGTCCTGAGTTCAATTCCCAGCAACCACATGGTGGCTCACAACCACCTGTAATGAGATCTGGTGCCCTCTTCTGGCCTGCAGGGACACATGCAAGCAGAATACTGTATACATAATAAATAAATAAATAAATAAATCTTTTTTTAAAAAAAGTTCACAAATCAACAAGAGCCATCGAGACCTTTCGGGAGAAACTAGACAATGTCCATAAAGACACATAAATAGGCTGATCAGAGAACTCCAAGCAGAAGTCTCAGGAAACCCACCCCAGACTGATGTGAAGGGGATGCATGCGGTCAGTGTGGCCACTGAAGGAGGTGGCAGGTTCTGTTGCTAGGACAGATGTGTGAACACAACTAAAGCGTTTGTTTGACATGAAGAAAATGGGTGCCCATGGAAATGGCACAGAGTAGAATGTGTATAACTAACTTTGGGAAAAACGAAAGAGCAGGAAGCTTTTACTGATTGTAAAGATTGTAAGGATGAAACGAGGCACCGGCATTCAAACAGCAAGGCTTTACCAGGGAGGGCCGGTCCCTCTGTGCCAGTCAGTACTCAGAAGCCCCAAACACATACCAATATCTATATGAAAATTCCAACCATGACATTTTAACCCAGAGGAGAAAGGAAGCTCCATTTTTATTAGTTTACTTTGGTTTATATTTGAGCCAGGGCCTTGCTAGGGAACCCAGACTAGCCCCAAACTGAAGATGTTCCCACCCAAGTTGGGATTGTAGACAAGTTCACCAATCACATCCAGCAGCCTTCTCCTGGAAACTGCTGGATTAACCAGCTATCCACCTGGAGATATGAGAGCTGCACCCCCCCCCCCCCACATAACACACAGAGACGAATAGCAGAAAAACCAAAGCTTAAAATGTAAACACTAAGTGGATAAAAATACCGTCAGAGTCTCTAGCAGAGTATTTCTATAAACCCTGACTGGAAATTCCCGCTTTATTCACCCCAGACTCCATAGAACCAATAAAGGACATAAATTCTGTGGCTATATGTTCTCACATCTGTGGCAGCACCAGCAAAACAGGCATAAAGAAAACAATGGATTGGGGTAAAGTCTGGCGACACACGGGACCCACAAAGTTTCCAAATCTCTAACATACAAGAGATTTCCAATGTGAAAATGAAAAGCTAACACTTCAGAAAAGCACAGTAAACATCAGCAGGCAGCTCGTTATTGCAAGGATGTAAAGAGTTTATGAACGTGTGAGAAAATTTAATAGTATTATTATTAAAACATCGAAATGAAAACACTTGCTAGCTGTGTTCCCCGGACAGGCTGGGGAGAATGAGAAGGTTCTGGGTGGGATATCCAGTGTTGGCCAAGGCGTGGGCCGTAGAGGCTCAGATGCTGTGGGCGGCTGGGACTCCAAAGCACCCACTTCAGGAGCTCATGCCTATGTAAGCAGACACAGCCTAGTGAATGAGGTTGCCTAAGAAGAGGCAAACCCCAGAACCCAGAGCACACCCAAGTGCATATCCACAAGAGAAGGGCTGAGACCACCTTGCCCTAAAGCGTACATTTTGAAGAATGAGCTAAGGAGATGTTGATGATGCTTTTAAAAGTCAACTTGCTGGTAACATAAATGGCATGATTTTTTCCTTGTTTGTTTGCTTGATTTTCGTCAGGGTCCCATGCACCCAGGCAACTCTATGTAGTTAAGGACAACCTTGGATTCCTGATCTTCCTGTCCCTCTGCTCCCCGGTTGTTGGGATCAGAGGCCTGTGCCACCAAGCCCAGCTCCTGTGCCACCATGCCCAGCTCTCTACATCACCATGCCCAGCTCCCTACATCACCATGCCCAGATCCCTACATCACCATGCCCAGATCTCTACATCACCATGCCCAGCTCCTGTGCCACCAT
>CABHPP010095067.1:0-12965 GCA_902168425.1 Peromyscus attwateri
TGGGGGGGAGTTGTGGCAGCACCCAGCACCTCCAGGTGTCCCAGGTGTCCACATGGCAGGAAGGGCAGCTTTAAAAAAAGAGTAAAGAAGTGTGAGTTAGGAAATTTAAAGGAATTCTTGGGCTCTGGTCAGCTTCAGAAAAAGGAGGAAGAGAAGAGAAGAGAAATCCAGAACTCAGAAAAGCAGGAAGCCTATGGATGCTCCTAGAGACTGCACTAGGTCTCTTCCCAGGTGTGGGGGTTGGAGCAGGATGTGGGGCATGGGGAGGACTCTCAAAAGAAAAAGCACATTATCTTAAGGTGAGCTGACCTTCCGAAACGTGTCCTAGTCAGGTCCCTGACCTGCTCCACTGGATTAACCCTTAAAGGATAAGACAAGCAAATAGCTCCATCTAGAGCAGTGATTCTCAACCTGTGGGTTGTGACCCCTTTGGAGATCTCATATCAGAAATCCTCTATTGGTAGAAGTCTTAAGGCAACTCCACATAGTTAAAAGGGAGGTTTATTTTGTGGGGTAACTTACAAGTAAAGGGATAGGTTACAGGGTCCGGGAGAGGTGGAGTGCAGTCCAGTGGTATTCTCTAGAGAACTCTGCTCGATCTACCTCCAGCGTCCAGGATCCAGGAACCAAGAGAGCCGGCACATCTGGATCTCGGGTCTTAAGGGCTCCTCTCTCGGCCCCACCTCATAGGCGTGACAGTTACCGGAAGCCTCAATGGGGGTAGTACTTCCAGGTCAAAGCTGGAACAGCTACCCACTACAATCCTCCATATCAGATACATTATGATTTATAACAGTAGCAAAATTACAGTTATGAAGTAACAACGGAATAATTGTGGGGGTCACCACAACATAAGGAACTGCATCAAAGGGTCGTAGCATTGGGAAGGTTGAGACTGCTCTAGAGGTAGATTTTATTCTTTATATTTCTCTGTTTTTGTCCAACAGGCCTCAAGCAGGGAAAGGGGGATTTTTCAGCCCTCCTCTTGACAGCCTGTTTTTTTTTCTATATGCTAACTTTTAAGACTTTAAGCAAGGCTCCCCAAACCTAACTCTCCGTTCTGTTCTCTTCCTCTTTGTCAGTCAAATGTTCAACACTCCACACCCCCCAAACAGCCCTGCCACACTAAAGTAAAAGCCAAATCTCCAGTAGCAGCTACAGAGCTGGGTATCATCTGGACTTCCCCAGCTTCTTTTCTACCACAGGCCATGTGCATTCAGTCATAAATACATTAGCAAAACATTGGGTTAACACATCCTTTATATTTTTAATTTATTTTTTTTAATTTTGATTTTGTGTATCTGTGTGAGGATATGTGCACGTGAGTGCAGGTATCTGTGGAAGCCAGAAGAGGATGACAGGGTCTCTGAAGATGTAGTTACAGACGGCTATGAGCCAGCCAATGCGGGTGCTAGGAACCAAACTCAGGTCCTCCGCAAGAGCAACAAATTCTCTTAAACACTAAGTCATCTTTCCAGGCCCCATTTTAAGATTTCCACCAGGAGTTCATGGTTACCTTTTTTTCTGAAAATTACAAAACATATCTTCATAAAATAAAGGCCATGCCAACTAATGCTAACTGCTATGGGATGTCTTTGTGTATGCTGTGAATATGTGTTGCTCTCGTTGGTTGATAAATAAAGCTGCATTGGCCTATGGCAAGATAGCTTAGAGGCGGGTGGGGGATCCAAGAGAGAGACAGGAAAAAGAAAGGCAGAGGCAGAGGAAAAGCCAGCCTGCCACCCAAGGAACAACATGCCAGCAGACTGGTAAGCCACGGAACATGTGGCAAAACATAGATTAATAGAAATGGGTTCATTTAAGATATAAGAGCTAGCTAGCAAGAGGCCTGCCATAGACCATACAATTTGGAAATAGTACAAGCCTCTGTGTGTTTACTTGGGGCCAAAATCAGCTTCAAAGCAATTGGCTGGGATGATCCATCTTCACAGACTGCTACAGCCAAGATTTAACTATAATTCTTCGTTTTCTCAGGATCCCCATAAGATTACCAGTGCCCCCAACCAGCAGGAAGTAGTATGAAAAGCTATGCCCAAATTCCCAAAATATTGTTTATAAATGTTTACATTGTTTATTTTTATTTAAAGGGGGTTGATTATACATGCAATCTCCTTCTAAAAAAGGGAGGAGATAGTATAGACACGATAGGATGAAAGGGTGGATTATTGAATCTACTTTTAAAGAACAACAACTTGTTTAAAATGTTTTACATTGCTATGAATTTCAGTTTATTGACACAAATTTAAAGTTAATTTTGTTATATTGTATGTATATTTCTGCTCTTGTTTAGGGTATTATGTTTATACAGCTCATTTAAAATTGTAATATATGATTAAGAAATACAGATTAATAGTCATCTAGGATAATCAAACTTATAGTCATGTTAACTAGGTTCTCTATATATGCAGAGATATATTTCAGATAGATAGGTAATCTCCAAACACTTCAAAAACCTACAGAATATGGCATTTAAAATGTTTTAAAAACTAAGACTTTCTGAACAATGAGGCACGTCTGCTCCTGGTAGCATTGATTTACTTCAAAGAGGAAGATGGGCATCAAAGACACTCCATATGGAGTTTGCTTTCTTTATGGCAAAAGTTAGCCATTTGACTGCTTGACAACATGTTGTATAAACTGGACATGCAGGACCCATAGGAAGGTGACCACTGAACTTTGCAAGACGAGATGGTCCTTCAGGTTCCTGCTTCACAGAAGAGACTGCCAAATGTTCTACAGGACACAGGGAGAAGTGACTAAAAAACTCTAGGCCTATTGGCTGAAGATGGATACCCCAACATTACAGAGGAACTTTGGGTGACTGTCCAGGCAGCCAGATGTCTCTGTCATTCTAGATTTTGGAAATGGCTTATGAAGTACTTCCTATTTACTTTAGATAATATTATATCCTTCTGGGGTCTTTGATGTAATTAAAGACTATATAGTAACAATTATAATTTTCCTTGGTTATGATAAAAGATAAATTAGATATGAAACTTTAGACTCACAAATATATGATAGATAATAAACATTTTCTTTAATTTTGCCAAATACAAATAGAAGATATTGTAACTGTAGTTCTTGCTTGGTAACTATTCTAATATCTGTAATTTTACTATGTTAAAGCTAAAACCTTCTTTTTTGATTAGACAGAAAAGGGGAAGTGCTGTAGGATGTCTTTCTGTATGCTGCGAATATGTGTTGCTCTCATTGGTTGATAAATAAAGTTGCACTGGCCTATGGCAAGGCAGCTTAGAGGCAGGCGGGAGATCCAAGAGAGAGACAGGAAGAGGAAAGGCAGAGGTGGAACAGACCCCAGCCTGCCACCCAAGGAACAACATGCCAGCAGACTGGTAAGCCACAGAACATGTGGCAAAACATAGATTAATAGAAATGGGTTCATTTAAGATATAAGAGCTAGCTAGCAAGAAGCCTGACCCATAGGCCATACAGTTTGGAAATAATATAAGCCTCTGTGTGTTTACTTGGGGCCAAGTGGCTGTGGGACTCGGGTAGGAGAGATTCATCCTGACTGCAGGGTCAGGCGGGACTGGAAAAATCATCCAACTACAATTGGCAGCCAACATGCAGGGCTGTGCGGGACCAGTGAAACTTCAGGCTACAGCAAACCTTCTAGAAAATACATGAATCCCTAGAAGTAAATCCTGTATTATTATTGTTTTCTGGTTTCCACAAAAAATGTACATCCCATAGGCATGATCATGTCATGCTCATAGGAAATCTAGCAAGGACTCAGGGAAAGCTGGCCATTCTATCTGCCTTCAAGTGTAGCAATGAGATACGAACCATTGCTGCTGGAAGCCCAATCCAGTGACTCAGAAGAAAGCATCAGTGCACACCCACTGTTTTATTTTTGACAGTTTATAAAGCATGGATTTAACAAAACTTTCTAGAATTAGGAATGGAAACAATTTTAAAGATGCTTGCAACCAGTCCACTAACTGTATTTCAGGCTTCAGAGGAAGGTTCTACTTTACACATGCCAGCAGTTAGCAAGTAATTCATAGACTGGTACAGCCATATCTGATGGGAACGGCAAAAGCCATAAAACCAGCACAGCTGCTTGATAAAGATCCAGCAAAGCTGAGCCACATGATGGCTGCTGTGCCACTTTTAGTTTTGATCTCCATATGTTGCATGCTTGGGGGGCTTTTAATATTTATACAATTTGGGGATATTGGATTGATGGGTGTACTGGGTGGTTTCATGTGTCAATTTGACACAAGCTAGAGTCATCAGAACAAGGAGCCTCAGCTGAGGAAATGCCACCTTGAGATCGAGCTGTAAGGCATTTTCTCATTTAGTGATCAGTGGGGAAGGGTCTAGCCCATGGTGGGTGATGCCATCCCTAGGCTGCTGGCCCTGGATTCTATAAGAAAGTGGGCTAGGTGGTGGTGGCTCATGCCTTTAATCCCAGCACTTGGGAGGCAGAGCCAGGCAAATCTCTGTGAGTTCAAGGCTAGCCTGGGCTACAGGGTGAGATCCAGGACAGAGAAACCCTGTCTTGAAAAAAAATATTAAGAAGGTAGGCTGAGCAAACCATGGGAAGCAAGCCAGTAAACAGCACCCTCTATAGCCTCTGCATCAGTTCCTGCCTCCAGGATCCTGCCCTGTTTGAGTTCCTGCCCTGTCTCCCTTTAGTGGTAAACAATAATGTGGAAGTGTAAGCTGAATAAACCCTTTCCTCCCCAACTTGCTTTTTGGTCATGGTGTTTCATTGCAGCAATAGAAACGCTAACTAAGATGATGGGAAATTTTTTATGAATCATTTATGCCCTCTCCTAGGAGTATTGCTTCCAAGCTTCCCCAGGAAAGTTCTGAGCATACTACCTCTCCCACTTTTTGGGAGATATCCTTATCTACTTGAAGGTCTTCCTTACGACTTAGAGGTTGTGACACACATAAAGAAGCCAGAGGTCTCTTTGTGAGGCTATGAGACATTCTCGAAACACTTGCCCCTGTACTTACTCAGGAACAAGATAATCAAAACAAAGTAAACTTTAAAAGGTCAACAAGATTTGGTAGGCTAGAGGAGTTAGCCGCAGATCAGATTCCAAGCCTCTTCCTACTCTACACTCGGGCAATTATATAGCACATACAGCAACAAAGTTAGACTAGCTAGAGTTACCTCTACCCTACACAGGGACTTATATTGATGGGCAAAGAACGGTGTGGAGAGATGACCAAAGAATGAGGTGTTGGGACCTCACTTACTTAGAAAAGCTTGTGCAAAGCCCCTGTGGTGTCATATGACCAGGGAACAAAAGAATACCAGGATTAGACATACAAATCAATTCTATAAAGATATAAATGTTTACATTGTATTATGCCAGAAATTGAATAATAACTGCAGCAACTTTGGCCTGACCATTAAGAATTAATATACTGCTCAGGAGTTGGCAATCTGCCTGAACTGGTTTGGAGATTTTCTGTCTCGAGTCCTTGAAACCACAAGAGCTGCCTAGAGGTTGGGTTATGGGGTTGATGAATAAAAATGATTGCAATAGATAACTCTGTTTTATCACGATTTCTCAATGATGACTAAAAGATATGCAAGAGGAAATTGAACACGTATCTGAGAGCAGAAATGATATGATACATGTTTTGGAACAACATGAATCTATTCCTGCCTACTGAATTCTATATAAATAAAGATGCACTCCACTGATCAGTGAGGCTACAAGATTCTCACCACCACCAGTGGCCTGGCTCAACCCACCCCCTCCACCACCTACTCCTTGTCTCCTCTCTGGAACCTGTCAATCACTGCCAGGGCTGGGCCCCCAGCAATAGTTATCTTTGACCTCTGCCTTAACGTATTCATGTTGATCCAACTCATTTTTGTGTCACACTTACACTTACGCACCTGGCTCCAATACTGGTTGAACACCAGAGTAGCTTGCCAAAATCCATAGCAGCTGCTGTAATTAACGTGGGTTTGAAATATAGTCCAATGAAGTGTTTCTTAACATCTTCAATCTTACTCCCAGCAGGATGTGAAATATTATTCCTAATTAAATGCATTGGATGGATGTTTCAGTCATCCTGGCCTACATCCGGAGCTACAGTCAACTAGCTACCCTGTGAAAATCACTCTCACAGATGAAGATATCATCTAAAATGAATGACTTGTTTTCATGGTGATCTTAAGGTTATATTAGAAGTCCCAAGTAAATTATAAAAAGAAAGTACTACTCATAGGAATAGTTCCATAAGAGGAACATGCCATGCCAAAGCTGATCAGGGTAAGAGAACATTCCAACTGGACCATCATACTACCCTTACTATCACTTCAGTAACTGCAGATAACTAAGTCATGGGCATGGGGTTAATGGTTGAGAGCAGAGGCCCCAGGAACCTGCCTGTGGGGGGGGCCCAAAACAGCTTGACCACACAGCTGCCATAGAGGCCCAGACACAGCTGCCATGACAGGCTTACTGGAGGGTACTACCTACTCCCCAGAAAAAATCATAACCCAACCTCTGCTATGATACAAAACCTACCCCACCAGGGCTTGGGGCTCTCTGCTCTCACCACTCTGTGAGACAGATGGGATAGTCCAAGCTGGAGCTTGAAATAAAGGCTCTTTGCTTTTACATATGTGATTCGGTCTCCGTAGTGGTCTTTGGGGGTCCCTGCAATCTGGATATAACACCTGCTTGGATGCAATTCTCAGCACCAGCCTTTCCCAGGTCTCTTAAGTGAGGTACCTTGGTTTCCTCAGTTTTACTTTTATCATAAAATATATTAGATTTTTCAATACTGTAACAAAATACTGGAGAGAAACAAGGTAGAGGGAGAAAGATTAATTTTGGCCCCTGGCTTCAGAGCAGTAGTTCTCAACCTGTGGGTCACAATCCATTTGGGATGAGGGTGTCGAATGACCCTTTCACAGGGGTCACCTAAGACCATCAGAAAATACAGATATTTACATTATGATTAATAACAGTAGCAAAATTGCAGTTAAGAAGTAGCAACGAAAATAATGTTATGGTTGCGGGGGGTCATCACAACATGAGGAACTGTATTAAAGGGTCGCAGCATCAGGAAGGTTGAGAACCACTGTTCGGTCAGGGAAGCCAGGAAGAGTACAACAGAAGGGGTCAGAGGCACGGCACACTCTTCTAGGTCATTTTCCCAGTGACCCCCTGTATTAGAGATTTGACTTGTCACTGTGAAAAGATGCCCCAACAAAGCAACTTAGAGAAGAATGAGTTTTTCTGGCTCACAGTTCCAATGTATAGCCCTTCATGGTGGGGAATCCTTACAGTGGTTTGAATAAGAGTGGTCCCCCATCGGCTCACATATTTGAATGCCTAGTCACCAGGGAGTGGTACTATTTGAAAGGAGTAGAAAGATTAGGAGGTGGTGTCTTTTTGGAGGAAGTGTCACTAGGGATGGGCTTTGAGGTTTCAAAAGCCCATGCCAGGCCTAGTCTCTCTTGTAGCCAGAAGGTTTCTCCGCTCCTGCCCGGCCCTGTGGTCGGGACAAATCTCTCCCTCCCATGTCCTGCAGCCACTTGATCCCAAGTAAACACACAGAGGCTTATATTATTTGCAAACTGTATGGCCTATGAGCTAGGCTTCTTGCTAGCTATCTCTTATATCTTAAATTAACCCATTTCTATTAATCTATGTTTTGCCATGTATTCCGTGGCTTTACCAGTCTGCGGGCATCTTACTTCTCCTTTGGTGGCAGCTGGGGTCTATTCCACCTCTGCCTTTCCTCTTCCTGTCTCTCTCCTTCAGTTTCCTGCCTGCCTCCAAGCTGCCTTGCCATAGGCCAATGCAGCTTTATTTATCAACCAATCAGAGCATCACATATTCACAGCATACAGAAAGACATCCCACAGTGTGCGCTCTCTCTCTCTCTCTCTCTCTCTCTCTCTCTCTCTCTCTCTCTTCCTGTTGCCTGTGTGGATCAGGATGTAGAACTCTTAGCTACCTCTCCAGCACCCTGCCTGCATGCTGCCATGCTCCCTGCCACGATAACAACAGACTAAACCTCTGAAATGATAAACAAATTCCCAATTAAATGTTTTTGGTTGTATTGTTTTTATATGAGTTTCCTTGGTCATGGTATCTCCTCACAGCACTAGAACAGTGACTCAAACAGAAGTTGGTATCAGGAGTGGGGTATTGCTGTGACAGACCTGACCATGCCAATTTTATGTCAGCCTAACCCAAGCTAGAGTCCTCAGAGAGGAGGGCCCCTCAAATGAGAAAATGCCCCTGTAAGATGAGGCTGTCATAGGGCATTTTCTTAATAAGTGATTGATCAGGGAGGGCTCAGCTCATTGTGGATGGGGCCACCCCTGGGATAGTGGTCCTGGGTTCCATAAGAAGGTAAGCTGAGTAAGCCAGGGGAAACAAGCCAGTAAGCAGCTCCCCTCCATGGCCTCTGAATCAGCTCCTGCTTCCTGTCAGTTTCCTGCCCTGTTTGAGTTCCTGCCTTCACTGTTTTTGATGATGAACTGTTATATGGAACTGTGAGTGAAATAGACCCTTCCCTCCCCACGTTGCTTTTGGCCTGGCATCTCACACAGCAATAGTCACCCTAAGACAGTCATGGTGGCAGGAGTTCAGGCTGCTGATCACATTGTGTCCATATTCAGGAAACAGAAGGAGATGCATGCTGGTACTCAGTGAGTATCTCCCTTTTTATTCAGTCCAAGACCCCAACCCATGCAGTGTGTCACCCACAATGATTGTGTTTTTCCCATATCTCTTAACCTAATTTAGAAACCCCTCCATAAACATGTCCAGAGGCTGTTTTCATGGTAAGTCTAAACCTCCTCAGGTTGACCAGATAACCCCCAACACCTACTCTCTCCAAATAGGCCTCATCTTTCAGTTTCTACCACTTCTCAATGATACCCTCAAATTATGAATCCCTTAGAGCCCTCAGGACCCAGTCATGTCCCCAAAGCCCATCAGCTGGCAACCAAGCCTTTAGCATGTGAGCCTTTGGGGAGCCTCTCAGATTCAAACTATCACATAAAGAGAAGTGTGGGGGACAGTGGGGAGGGCACGGGTGCTCCTTTGGTTCCTCTTTTCATTGGAAAGGAAGTGTGTCAACACTGGATGAGGTATGTGGGTGCACAGATTGTGCTTAGATTGTGCAAACTGAGCTTTGCAAATGTGTGAGATGCTGACACAGGTATTGTGGTATCCCGCTGTGGTGTCTGAATGTTCGTGTCTGAAGTCTCAGCTAAGGGACTGGCTCAGCCTGGCCCTGTAGACCTTGGGTGCAGACAGCTGGCAGGCCCACGGCACCAGTCCAAGCTGGCATACGGGCTCTTTGGTCCGGCTCTCCAGACTGTTATTTCCTCTTGGGAACCCTCAGAAGTGAGAGCGCCAGGTGGCGTGGCACTGTTGGAAGCAGTGCTCCCTTCCCAGGCCTGAGCATAGTGGAACTGATGCTCAGATGAAGGGCTTATGTTGTTAAATAAAGGAGATAATACGATCTCAAGCTCAAGTCTGGATCACTGGCCGTAGCACATCTGGATAACAAATTCATTTCCTTGCCACCAGCCAGGCTTTGAAGTCTAAGGGACACACATTTGTGCGTGTGTGTGTGTGTGTGTGTGTGTGTGTAATATTTTTCCAAAGTGTTATTTTATAAGCTGATAAAATGGCTGATTTCATGGCTATTCTCAGTGAAATGAAAGCCATAGACTTATGAATTAACTAGATATGTGATGGACATGTGATAATATCAAGTGATTCTAGTTAATTAATGGGAGCATGGCAATTTCATTTTTAAGGCATTCCTCACCCTTTGGAGATATGCACCAAGTCATCTGCCTTTTGAAAAGTTTAGGGTCCCAGAGAAGTGGGAGAGGCCATGAGTTGCTGAAACTGCAAGATGGACCAAGGAGACTTCATTATTCATGTCCTCTCTACTCTACCTAGTATTGTGGAAGGGGCCCTTCAGGCTTTAAAGCAGGCAAGGAAGATGATCAGGGTGAGGAAAGAATGAAGCTAGGATCAGCCAGATGTTTGTAGTGGTGCTGAGCCAGGACTTATACAGTCTAACACCAGATCACTTACTTTAGCCGTATTTAAGCACAGCACAATTTTGGAAAAGAGTTTTCTGATAACAATTAATGCAGTCCCAAGTGCACAACAAATTTGAGACGTGTTTACACTGAAATTCTTTACAGAGTACATCTAGCTTCTTTCACAAGGATAGGCACTGTTGACTCAGAGATAATGCCCAAGATTTAGAGTCTAAGGAGATTGACTGAGGTAAACATAATGCCTGTGGGTGTCGGGATTGGCCTGCCCCTGAGATAACATAGAAGTTACTTAGACTGTTGTAAAGTACAAATGACATCTCTCATAAGAATGAGTTTTATGGCCTGGGAGCAATGCTCAAGATTTAGGAGGAAACTGTCTGGAAGATGCATGTGGAGCCTGGCTCATCAGACAGCAGAGGATCACCAGGTTGTAAACCACATCCTTTCCCAGCATTCCAAGAGGAAGACAGGTTAAACATCTTCTTTTGAAGGATGCCCGTGTGTTTAACTTTCCTGGCTTCTCCGGTGCTTCCCTTTGCCCTCCCCACAGTATGTTTTTAAATCTTCCACATTATAACGATCTTTCCAAAAACCAAAATTATCCTTTAAAAAAAAAGGTAAACTTTTATTCTTCCTCATTAATTCTTAACTAAGTTGTTTCATGAGCTCTCTTTTTCCTAACATATATGGAGGCTCTTATGTTGCCTACATACCTGCTTAGAATTCCATCTCATGGTGTTGAACTTTTTTTTTTTGTCACTAGGAGGGACCCTATCACTAATCATTCCTTTCTATCATAAAATCTATTTAATCATCTATTGAAGCAACCACTCTAGCTTTACATTTGCTGTTACTTACATTCTATATACTTCTGAGAGACCAAGAGTCTGACAGTCTGAGAGACAGACAGACAGGGAAAGGGGTCTGGGTAGATGTGATGACTGATCTTGGTTATCAACTTGACTATATTTAGAATCAACTAAAACCCGAGTGGCTGGACACTCCTGTGAGGGATTTTCTTGATCAGATTATTCAAAGCAAGAAGACCCACCCTAAATCTGGGCCACACCCTCTGGAGGCAGCTTGCATAAAAGAACATGGAAGGGCTGGAGAGAAAATGACGACTTTCCTTTTTGCCTGCTTGCCTCACTCTCACAGGTCTGTCCACATTCCTTTGCTGGTATTAGAACCAACTACTTTGGGATTCCAATGTAGACTGGAGGTCAGAAGCCTTCTAGGAATTCAGCGCCCACTTGGAACCACAGAGGCATCCAGCCTCACAGACTGAACAGCTCCAGGATTCCTGACCTTCCCACCGTGAGATAGTCATTATTGAGCTACCAAATCACATGCCACAAGCCAGTCTAATAAATCCCTTTTAACATAGTCATTCTATCAGATTCATTCCTTTAGAGAACCCTGACTAATGCAGTTGATTAATGTTCTGTTTACTTGAACATTTCATATGGCCAACTTCATGGTCCTTCTCCCCTTCCGAGACAAGGATTTCAAATCTCCAACCAGAGGTCTCCTCTGGTAGGAACCGGTCTGCTTCGCTTTCTTTGGATTTTCTAACCTGCTGCAATAGCCCAAACCAGACAATTCTGAGGGAGAAGACGCCATCCTACCCACAGACATGAAAGCTTTTTGGCTTTGCCAGACAAACTCAGATTCTAGAGTTCAGACCCTCTCCTCTCTACAGGGTCTGTTTCTTTGTGGACTCTGCCATGTGCCTGGACTTTTGCTTTAAACAAAACCTGGCTGAGATCTTGCTTTTCCTGCCTTTTAAATTCTCTAAATTCGCAGAGAAAATCAACCAGCTCTTGCTACCCTAGTCGACCTCATCGTGACAGTATCGCTCCCATCTTTTTAAATTTTTAACTTAATTTTTTTTCTTATAATTTGTTAGTGCACTCGTGTGTGGGAAATGTCACCCTGCCTTGGTTTTTCATTGAGAACAAACTATCTGCAGTTTCAATGGTGTTTAACAACAAAGGGGCTTTCCAACCATCAGGAGCCAGGGCTGCGGTTTCCTTGGTTACCTCATCTGACTGCTCACCTACCTGGTATCAAAACCATCACCACAATCAAGATATCCCCCCTAAAGATGTCTTCATGTGACTTTTCATGCATGTCCTTTCTCCCAACCCCAAATGACCTCCAATCTGTTTCCTAATACTGTAGCTTCATTTGTACTTTAAAGACGTTTAATGTAAACTGGATGGTTTGTATGTACGTATGTAATCTTCATTGTCTGGATTCTTGTGTTACTGGAGAGCGCAGGGGCAGGGTCTCTTTTGCGGGGTCTTGTTCTCTTGGGAATGGTTGACAGGTTTGGAAACTGCTGGGGCGCTGGGTCGTCTAGGCAGCTAGGCCTTGGGGAAGAGGCAGGTGCCGAGATGCAGGTGGGCGGAGAGGACCACGAGGACACTGGGATGCTCGCTTCAGCTTGCGCAGCGACTCGGGGGCGGCGGGAAGAGGATGCGCGCGCACACACGCGCGGGGCCGCCCGCCGGGAGCAGCAAACAGGTTCAGCCAAGAAGCTGCGAGGGGGTCGCCACGCTCCCACGGCCACTTAGCTGACGTGAGCCACTGGGGCGCGCACGGCGCCTGGCGCGAGCTGGGGACCGAGCCGCGTGAGCTGCGCTGCGCCTCCTGCGGGGGCCCGTCGTGCAGTGGTCGGTCACCGCGGCGGCGGCGGCTCGGAGCTCCCGGTCCGCGGACGCGCGTGTCTGACAGCGGAGGCGGAGGCCGCGCTCTTGCCTCCGGGCACCCCATCTCGGCACGATGAGCCCCGAGCCGGCACCCCAGCCTCCGGACCCTCAGGACGTGAGCTGCAGCCTCGAGGAGCCCCCGGCTGAGCGCCTGGATCAGGGCTCCGCGGCCTTCCTCGCGGGCGACT
>CABHPP010095072.1:0-17965 GCA_902168425.1 Peromyscus attwateri
CTGTTCTGTTGGTATTTTAGGATTTGGGCACTAATAACCACACGCGGGAGACTTGGAATAGGCCAATAAAAATATTGCTATTGCCTAAGGATCAGAATAATTTAAGACAAATGAATTCCAAGTGAAGCTAGCAGAAAGGGAATTTAGAGAAGAGACAACCGGTTTTATGGTCTGGCTGACCTGGCCAGTGCTAGAAATTTTAATAACGAATGGGAGAAATCAGGAAGGGAGTCCCTAAGAAAAGGGAAGTTACTTGGATGTGGGTTCATGCACACATAAAATACATTCTCTCCTAGGGAAGAATGGAGCCGGAGGAAGTTCAGCATAACTTTCACATTCTTCCCTTGGCACAGTTAGCGATTAAAAAAGGACAGTGGCCTGCGAAGTATCAGTTGGCTTACAGATTTATTTGTACTGTATGTCAATATCAAGACTGCCTCTACTGGTCTTGCGGAGGGAGATCTTTTTATAACGGGAAGGCGATTTTGTGTGGCATGTTATTAACTCCCTACTGTTTTTTTTCCCCCACCTGCAGTTTAACAGTTTGACTTCTGGTGTCCTTTGAGTCTATTTGTATGGCCATTGCTTACTACTGCAGTCCTAAAGTAACATCACTGCGCAGTAGTTCAGCACTGCCCTTGCATCTGGAAAGCTTTGCAGTGCACATTATCCCTGAAGTCATTTTTCTTCAGGAACTAGATTTCCTTTAAAGTGTTGTGTTGTTTTCCCCTTTTGAGAAGAAGGAATCTGCTTGCCTTCTCCTCAGTGGTACATGTGCTGCTGAACTTGATATGATGGCTAGACGTTTGAGTGGATTTAAGGAGTATATTAAGGTGGTTGGTTTAACAGTTCAGATTTTCTAAAGGAATTCTGAAATATGTTTTTGTCTGTTTGTTTTTGCATTGGGAATTGGACCTAAGGTCTCATAAATGCTAGGCAAACTCTACCATTGAGCTGTAATTTCCAACTCTGAATGCTTTGTTTTAACAAATGTCTTCAAAGTTATAAAATCGTACACCTACCTATTTGTAAGTGGAAGAACTGTATGTCCTTAATATTTTTCTTTTTAAAAAAGGAACAACTTTCATTCTTCCCAACGCCTCCTAATTACCAATAGGACACTCTTAAGTAAATTTTAAAAGAGCTACCCTGGAGTCATTATGAGCCTAAGTACAGCAAGACAGGGGGAGGGGGGAAAGGACTGCATCATGGTAATTTTCTAAGGCTCCAATTTGGTTCCCTTAAGATTAACGTTGTACTTCAGTTATGGTTAGTATAGCCTCATTTACTGGCTTTGGAGGCTTACTCTCTGCTTTGCTGGATAATGTATGAGTAGAAAAGAAAACAAAGATTCAGACTAAAATACCACCTGTTCTACAGTATAGCCTAGCATTGCCTATATGAAAGAACATAGGGCCTTAGGTTCAATTCCCAGACCCAGAAACAAATAACAACAAAACCCCCAATTTCAGACACACATCATACTTGCTTAGAAAAATCTTAATTGTTAAATCAACAACTTTATCTTTCCTGCCTTAATATACTTTTTCACTTTTTAAAACTCACTGAAACTTCTATTCCACCACACCAAATTCAGAAGCACATGTAGATATCTGAACCCTCTGAGATTAAAGCAACATTTTACATTCCCTTAACTGTGGAAAATACCATATTCCTATAGAAGAGGCTATGAGTTACAATTCTTAATTAGCATAGTTTGTGCTCATCTCAGTTCCAAATAATTTATTATTTAGAAAACACAAACAGCCAACAGATCTGCAGTCCCTTTAATATGTCACATAATTGAAGTAAGTGAGATTAAAGTGCTTTGTTGCTTACCGTAAAAAAAGGATGCACAAGTGCCAGGCGGTGGTGGCGCACGCCTTTAATCCCAGCACTCAGGAGGCAAAGCCAGGAGGATCTCTGTGAGTTTGAGGCCAGCCTGGCCTACAGGGCGAGATCCAGGACAGGCACCAAAACTACACAGAGAAACTTTATTTTGAAAAAAAAAAAAAAAAAAAAAAAAAGCACAAGGTGGAGGGAATGGGAAAATCACATTGAATTACAATTGAAATAAAATCTTGTTCTGGTCTGGGTATGTAATTCCTCCAATAAAATATTGAAGTTTGTATGTGAGACTCCACAACATTTGGTTTAGCAATTTGGGAATGGGCATGAGTATAAAATTGAGTGTTAACTGGCTTATAGATTCCTTTTCATCTGCTGAAATTAATCAAGAATTTGCTAGCTATAGCCTGAATGTCCTTTCATCCCACCCCAAAATAGTGAACAGTTTTGTTGTCTTGATAGACAGTGCATTGATACATGTAATTTGGTTTCTAATAAACATTTTTATTAACCATCTTATTTTCTTTTGTAGTTTCCTTCATTGATTTTGGAACTGCACATTGAACCCTTGGAACCATGAGCAACTACAGTGTGTCGTTGGTCGGCCCAGCTCCTTGGGGTTTCCGTCTCCAAGGTGGCAAGGATTTCAACATGCCCCTGACAATCTCTAGTGTAAGCGACCTTAACAGATGTCACTACAAACATTCACTCGCTGTTTGGTCCTGGGACCCTCAGGACTGTGCTGTTGAATTCTCTCGATCTGTACTACACTTACTACAGTTGTGGGAGCGTTTTTCCCCTCTTACCAGCTTCGGCTGTCTAATAAAGATGAAGAGGGAAGGTACTTAACAAGGATGCTTTATTTCAGTTCAGCTTGTTTTCAGTTTCTCTAATATTAACAAACCTAAGATAGAAAACATCTAACCAAGGAGCCAACTCTAAGGTTTTGAATTGCCCCTAGTTTTGGAAATTCTCTGAGCTTTAGTTTCTTCAAAAGTACTTTTATGGCATTGTACTATTAAGTTTTAATGGCTCATTTCAGCTCTAAAAACTGTCTGTTAACACTAGTGATCATGACTGGTTTTGGTATTATTTCTTCACCTCATATTCTGGTGGAGGTAACAGTCATGAGTAAGACGGAAAAAAGTTACTTAGCTCTGTGGAGAGAATGAAGGGCGTGGATCTCCAGCTAGATTGCCTGTGAATAGTTGGGATTTGACTTTTTACCTCATTGGGATTTAGTTGAGTGTGTGTGTGTGTGTGTGTGTGTGTGTGTGTGTGTGTATGTATATGAGTGTGTTGGTGTGCACACTCATGTACAGGCCAGACAGGTTACTGGGTATCTGCCTCATCTCTGTCTGCTTCTTTGCTTTGTGATGGGAACTCAGTGAACCAGAAGTTCACCATTGACTAGTCTGGTTGGTCAGTGAGCTCTCTTGGGATCTGCCTCTCTCTGCCCACTGACACAGCCATGCCTGGCTTTTTAGATGGGTGCTGGGGATTCAAACTCAAGGCCTTAGGCTTGCAGAGCAAGCATGTTTAGCCACTGAGTCATCTTCCCAGCCTTCTACTTGCATAACTTTCTAGAGATTTGTTGCATATTCTTATAAATATGAACTTTATTTGTTAAAATATTATCATATGATACATAGTTCCTATACCTTGCTTTTCTCTCCGTATGTTTCCTTGGAGTCACCATTCTCCCCATCTCCTTTTCCCCTCCCCCCCTCCCCCCTTCCCTCCCCTCCTCCCCCCCCCCCTTTTTCCCCCCCTCCCTTCCTTCCTTCCTTCCCTCCCTCCCTCCCTTCTTTGCTTCTTTTTTACTTTTTTGACTTTTGGGAGAGTGTCATGCTGTGTAGCAGGCTTGAAACAGGCGGAGATTTCAAGCCTGTCTCAACTTCCTGAGTATTGGGATTATAGTTATTTGCTACAATACTTGTCCCTGATATTTTTAGTTACATATGCTTATTTACATATTGTATATGTAAATATTTTGTATATATTTTGTCTTAGTACATAGTAAAATCCTACTTGATTTTGAATGTTTAAGAAAGTTAGTGCCTCCTGCTTATTACAGATATTACAAATCCCCTTTTAAGTAATGGAGTTCCATTGATTCTTGGCAGCGTATTTACAAATAGTTTATCTTTAACTTATTGCAGATATTTTTCTTGATTCTAGTTAATCATATTTTTCAGGGAAGTGTATTTAAATAAAATAATATGTAAGTTCTAAGACTTTGTGCTTATTTTTAAATGTGAAGTATCCATGTGAAAGTGTTGTGTTAGGATTTAATTTAGTCACGTGAGGTAGTATTTCTGTACTGAAGATCTGTGATGAGGATGAAATACTATGGATTTATCTTTACATTATTTTATATTAACTTTTCACTTCCTATTTTAATTTACTAAAAATTGTTTGGTTTAAAAGCTTCTTACAATATTTATTGTTAATATGTGTATGTACGTGCATGTAAGTACTTGTGTTCATTTGTGTGCACGAGCATGCCATTGGTACAGGGTACAAATCAGAAGGAGTCTCTTCTCTCCTTCTACGTGTGAGTTCCTGGAACTGAGCTCGGGACCCTGTACCTGCTAAGCCATCTCACCAACCTTAGTTTAAAATATTTCAGGCTTTGCTGAGAAAAGGTCCAGAAGTGAATTGGTACCTAAGTGAAACAAACTCAGTCATTGCCTTGCTGTTTGGTAATAAAGATGTAAAGCCAAGACTTTACAGAGTTTTGTGCTTCAGTTCCCCGGCAGACAGTCTGCTGCGGGGCTGGCTCTGTTGTGATACTGACACAGGAAACACTGCATACATACATGCATGCATGCCCTTCCCTGGCTCAGAAGTGCTTTCCCTGTGTAGACAGAGTGCTAATTAAAGGATTTTGAACATACTGATTAAAAGCGACCACGATAACAAAGCTGCTGAGTTATTTCTGTTCTCTTACAAAAGTGTCTGCCATCTCCGGTGACCTTTTTGGGCCTGTGCAGTGGGGCATGCAATTCATTCTGGACGGGACAGGATTGGGAGGGGAGGGGAGGAGAGGAGGGAATGTTGGCTCAACTGGGCTGCAAGGCTCTTGGCCTTTTAGAGTGGTTATTTTTAACCCCTTGTATGGTTTAGTTTCAACATGCCCAATAACAGTGCCTAATGAAAATTTGTGCCTAATAACATTTATAGTGTGTCAAGATCATTAATGTCACAAATGCCTTACTTATTTTAGTTACCCCTCTGATCATACTTACTCTGCTTTTTTATGTAGAATTGCTGGAATATTTTTCCGTGATCACCAGGATCTTTAATTAATAGAATTAAGAAGCAGTTAAAACCTGACAGTGTGCCTTAAAATGTGTAATTTAATAATTTTCTTATGGAATGATGCATATGAAAATTTTAGCAAGGTTTTGTACATTAAAATCTCTCAATTGTTGTCTTTCATAATAATATGTAATGAAAATGAAAGTCATTTAGGGACTTGAAACATTAAATCCCTCCATTTCAGGGAATATGGCAGTCATTATTTTATTGTTATTATTTTTACTTAACATATGTTAAAATTGAAAAAGGAAAAAAAGAAAAGAAACCCAGAAGCTTGTACATCTTTATTTTTAGAATTCAGAAGCATACAGTTTTTTCCTTTGATGAGATGTGTTGAACTCTAAAGGGCCATTTTCATTTCTTAGAACACTGGAACATTGGGGTAGTAACTTAATTGTGAGGTAAATAAGCCACTGGCAAGGACTTGGACATTCAATTTCCCTGAAATTTAGTTGTCCTAGTTTATAAATATGCTGACCTGGCCTGGTTCATAAAGAATGCAAACTAAAAACTTAACATTTCACCGAACTGGGTTCATCATCTGTATGTGTGATATTTTGTGGGTGGGTTTCTCAGGTAGCCAGGCTTAGCAGCTCCTGCTAACTTTGCTAAACAATGCTCAGACTGTGACAACAGCACGTCCATGCCATGGTCTTCAGTTTTCTCTTGAAAATAGAGTGTTGCTGCTGGAGTGTGCAGGCTGCTTTTTAGGACCCTGTGTTTATGGGAATAGCCCTGAAACCATGGAATGTGGGGATGGGTTTCTTTGTAGCAGTGTGGGTTCATTGGTCTTTGCCAGTATATTTTATAAGAAGAAATAGGAGATTAGTTGCACAATTCAAGGCTATATTTTGGCAAGCTGGTTTTTCCTTGGTGGAGTTACAGGGACTTTTTGTGTAGAAGCATCTTTCGGTGCGAGCTCTCAAAATGGCAGAACGTTGCTGCTGTGTGTTGTCATCGGATGTGGGGCCCAGAAGATCTTTCTTCATGACCAGCATTTGGATTTCTCCAGTGAGCTCCCAGTTTTCCACTAAACATGTTTTAGAAGTTGCTTGAGGAGATAAGGATGAGGTTAGATTTTTTAAAAAAATACTCTATTGACTTTGATTCCTAAGGGTTAGAGGAGAATAAATTGTTATAAGCTCAGACACAATTTCATTTGGATTTTAAAAGTATAGGAAATAGACCTTTTTTCTCAAGTATGGAACTCAGTGTGGGAATATATCACAGAATACAGAAAACAGTTGTGAAACACTTGGCTGGGAATTCATGTACTTGAAAGTTATAGGCATTCCTCCTAGAAGCCACTAAGTTTTGGGAAATACAGAATTAATATGGTAAAGAAATAAGCACAGTCTTGCAGTACTGGGTAGTGTGTTACCCCTGTCACGTGACAGTACTTGATGAAATGACAAACAGGTTGGCCAGTGATTTTCAGTTTTAGTGGGTGTAAATCTTTTGTATTTGGAGGGATTGGCTTCTTCAAAAGGCACTGATTGAAATGGTCCTCAAAGGATGGAATTCGAATACCTCCAGGTTTTCTGTCATTTTTCAGTGCACTGCCGTTGCTTGACTCCCAGTTAAGCTGTGGGTGCAGTGAATGCTTCTCCAGACATGCCAGCTGCAGTTGCTCTCCTGGATAACAGACTGAAACACCCTTCAGTCCCCGTAAGCTGAAATGAGAGTATTATCTTGCTTTGAATAAATGGGTCCATTGTTAGTTTAAAGCTGTTGAGTCACGGTGCCCAGTTAGAAAGGTAATTTAGTTTATGTAAGTACATAATGTGTATTTCACATGTATGTTCACTCTCTGCTTTTAAATATTAATTGCTTTTCTTGGTGGGGGTGGAGTGGGGGAAGCTCAGAATCCTGACTTGTCTGATGTGGTTTTCTTTTTTGTGGTCACAGATATCAGCCACCTTAAGGTAATTCTGAAGATAGTTTTCTATTGTAAAGGAATAAAAATCAATATATTTTTATTACAAATGAGTAGTTTTAAAGAATTTTAAACTTCTTTGCTTTTATCAAACACTGGTTTTGTAGGGAAGTTATTTTTAAGAAGAATTTTACGGATAGGAAGGAGTCTTTTATCTCATGGAAGAAACAGTACTGTAGGGCTAGACCAAAGTAAGAATAGCACTTTAGACTTCAGTAGAGAAGGGTTTTCATTACTTAGGGGTTAGTATTACTCATGTAAATGGAGAGGGCTGGTTGAAGCTTGTGGTTTATTTTGGTTAGTTCTGAAACCTTTTGGTGGTGGTGGGTAGGACGCATGTGGATATGCAGTTGACCTGTTGTCTTTGTTTCTAATATCCTGTTTGCAGTTGTTCTTGCCCAAATTCCCTTTTCCTCAGGTTGAGTCATAGCCCTTTCTCCAATTATGAGTGAATGGAGGAGAGATCTTGATAGGATTTCATTAATCTAGATGCTAATATTGTTTTTGACAAAAAAGAGCTTGTTCCTTTAGCGTCTCTTCAAGGGGATTATTGTGCTTCAGTTTTGGCACGTGAGACTCCAGGCCCTTACTCCAGTTTCTGAGGTGAAAACAAAGACTGAGTATGTGATGTAAAAACTTGACAAAGTGATACACTGTCAGGCGAAGTATCAGTATTTGTCTGTATGTGGAAGGAGATGGCGTAGGGGAAATGGAAAGGGAAGACATTAATTTGAGTAACTAAGGGGCAGACACTTCACTGGTGCTCAGCTGTGTCAGATGCAGAGCCGCACTGAGGAGGCAGGCTTGATTCACACTAACAAAGAGAAAATCAGTGTATTTCTTTAGGTAGTAAATCAAATGGACAAAGCTGTTAAACATGTTAAACATGCTGTTTAAGTGGGCTTTCTTCCCTCCCAAAGATGTATTTATTTTTACTTTATGTGTCTGAGTGTTTCGTGAACATGTATGTGAGTGTACTGCAGGTGTATCTGGAGCCCACAGAAGCCAGAAGAAAGCACTGGATTCCCCTGGAACTGGAGTTAGGGTTTCTTGTAAGCCATCATGTGGGTTCAAGGAATCAAACTTAGGTCCTCTTCAAGAGCAGCAAGTGGGTTTTTTTGTGTGTGTGTTTTTTGTGTTTTTTTTCATTAAGAAATTTTTTATTCATTTTACATACCAACCACAGATCCCTCTCTCTTCTCTCCTCCTGCTCCCCCCCCCCCCCAACCCACACCTCATTCCCTCCTCCAAAAAGGTAAGGCCTCCCATGGGGAGTTAGCAAAGCCTGGTACATTCAGTAGAGGTAGGTCCAAGCCCCTCCCCCTGCTTCAAGGCTGTGCGAGGTCTCACCATAGGTAATGGGCTCCAAAAAGCCAGGTCATGCACCAGGGATGGATTCTGATCCTACTGCCAGAGGGCCCCCTAAGCAGACCAAGCTACACAGCCATATCACTTATGCAGGGGGCCTAGTCCGGTCCCATGGAGGCTCCACAGGTGTTGGTCTGAAGTTTATGAGTTCCCACTAGCTTGGTTCAGTTGTCTCTGTAGGTTTCCCCACCATGATCTTGATGCCCTTGCTCATATAATCTCTCTTCCCTCTCTTCGACTGGAATCCTGGAGCTCGGCCTGGTGCTTGGCTGTGGATCTCTGCAGCAAGTGTTCTTAACTGCCGAGCCATCTGTCCAGTCCCTAAGCTGAATTTCTTAAGTTTCATGTTCACTTTGCCCATCCTTCTTCACCATCTTTTGTGTTGAGTAGAATAACCTACACTTTCAACAGATACTCTAGTTTCTTTTATAGCCCACAGATATGCTGTCATCCATCTGTCTGTCAGTTACTGGGACAAAGTTCACTCTGTTAGCATTCGGGCATTTAGTGTTCTCACTGAGGGCTAAACAGTGGCCGCACGTGGCCCTGCGAGACCTACATGTAGGAGCATAAAACGAATGTTGAGCATAAACAGGAAAGAATGAAAAAAAATGAAAAGAGACGAAAAGTTGAAAGCCTACGCACTTAGTCAAATCTGGTATTTAAGAAATCTTGCTTAATCCTTTACCCCTTCCTGCTATGAAGGTTTTCTTTAGTAAAACATTCATATAGTGTAGAATTTAAAGATATGAATGCTTTTGCCCTGTTACTCATTTCTCTCTGCACCATTCAGTTCTAGCAATTTCTTGCACATATCTTTGGAGATAATCTGCACATGCCCTCCTCTTAACATAAGAACTAATATCTTTAAGAAAGGAAATCTTGGCAGGTTTTTTTCTTTTAAGATCAGTTAACATATCTTTCTTTTAAAAAAAAAAAACCTGCTACATTGTGTTTGCATATGTCATCATTTGAGTAAGCAGTTTATATAGTGGACTTTTAGGTTCGTCCTAAGTCTCTTTGTATTTACTGACACTCGTATAATTTTTGCATGCAAGCATGTACACACACACACACACACACACACACACACACACACGCTCACACACCGCACGCTCACACACCCCAGTATATTTGTTAGAAGAGTTCCTAGAAATGGAACAGCAAGGTAAAGGCTTGTATATGTTTGTAATTTTGGTTGGTATTGCAAAATCTCTCTGTAGAGACACGCCTCCATGTGATACTGCCTGTTTCCCCATACCTGTGCTAGCATGAGTCTCAACAGACTTTGATCTTTTCCAATCAGATGGGCCAAGGTCCAGCTGTTTCCCTTTTTCAGGGTTTAATTACAAGTGATATACTAAGATTTCTCCATCTTAGAGTGGTTCATTATTTTCTGCATGCAATCAAGCTTATGAAAGAAAACTGTTCTGTCTTTGGATAATGTTAATTTCTTAGTGATTTAAAAATTCTTTCATCCAGAAATTTTATTAATAGTTATTTCTTTCATTTGTTTCTTTTTTCTAAGCAGGTTTCCTCTCTGTTACCACAATCCTCCTGATACATGACAAAGGATGATTTGTGTGTGTGTGTGTGTGTGTGTGTACATTCGCACACATGCTTGTGGAGGCCAGAGGTCAACAACTGATGTCTTCTTCCTCAGCCATTTAACATCTTATTTTTTGTGACAAGGCCTTTCACTAAATGTGGAGCGCACTGATGGCTAGGCTGGTTGTCAGGGAGCTCCAGGATTACAGGCGCATGCTGTCATACCTGTTTTTATTTTTGTCTTTGTAAATGTGAGTGCTGACCTAGGTCCTCAGGCTGGCTTGTCAGGCACTTTACTGACAGCTGTTTCTCCACTTTTCTGCCCCCACCCGTTTTATGGAATAATTTCTGACACAGCTCTGTCACAGCTGTTTGAACACTTAAGCAAACCATATTTAAGAGTTTCGAAGTTATGACCTTTGGAGTTTCTCTAGCTGCCTGGTCAAGTGCATGGTTTTGAATCCCACTCTTCTGTAGCTTTCTTTGTATGATTTGTCAAGGTGCTGGACATTATAAGGTGCTTGGTCAGGTGGTGGGACATAATAAATTCACCCTTCAGTGTACTGCTATATATTCTTAAATGTGAAGAGTTTTGAATTGAAGAAGAACCCCTCATTTCTGTAAGTTATTGCATACACACATACACACACACACACACACACACACACACACCCCCCCCCCCCCAACCCCCAATGGTCTTAAAGTTGATTTCTCAGTAGCTATCACTGCCACAGATACATTTTAATTTACCGAAAGAGAAAGTATTTATTTTAATAACATTAAAAATTGAATACTATTTACCATTAACTGCACACAAGGTCTAAGTGTTGTGATTGAGTTCTGTTGGGAATCTGTTGGTCACATTTCTGTTCTTGTAACAAATGACAGGTTATCAACTTCTAGAGAAAAGGCTCATTTTGGCTCCTGCCTTCTAGACATTGCTTTTGATGACTAAGCATAGCTATTTGCTTTTAGGCCTGTGGTTGGGAGCCAGCACATCATGGTAGGAACACATATCCTAGCAAAAATGGTATACTTCATGGCTAGGATGAAAAAAATGAGGACCCAGGACAGACTGATGTCTCAAAATCCCTTTCGGGAGTGTGTCCCCAGTGACCACGTGACCTCTTACAGCTTCTCCTGTCTCCTAGTCATTTTAAGCTGGATGCTAAGTTTTTAAGATATGGGCCTTTGTGAGACAAATGATCCAAACTGAAGCACATTCAGTTGATAATCCATTTTCTTTAAAAAACAGCTTCTGAGACATTAACTTCTTTAGATGGTTAAATTAAGAAACTTAGCTAGAGGAGGTTGTGGATATGTTCTGAAAGTATTTTTCCTGGATGCTGACTATCTTTGGAAAACAAATGCTTTACCTCTTATGGAGGACATCTTAAGAGCTCTGCTGGAGAAAGAAAGGAATCTATATGTAAATACAACACTGTTACATAGTTTCCTGGCTTTAGCCTTTCCCTTGAAGTTTCTTGTGCTACTGATTCAGAAGTTTTACAAATGCTTCTGATCTTTTTATGCTAGGCATTTTCTTTTTTGTTTGTATGTACCTCTGTTCACTTTAGATGATTCTAGGTGCCTAGTTTCCAGTTTCCAGAGTGATAATTTTGATATTTTAGCAGACTAGGGTGTTTGCAAAATTCAGGCTTACCCTTTCTTAGTCTGACTCTTTATTCCGAGGAGGACACCTTGCCCAGGCAAGAATTACTGAATCTTACATTTAATACTACCCTATTTTAGAACTCTAATAAGAGTGTCTCATTGCCTGTTAAATTCTTGTTCGGCTCTTCTACCTGGCATCCATGCTTCGTATAAATGAGCCCATTTAATACAACTGAGTTTACAATCCAAATCAACTTTGAACTCTAAAGTCCTTGTCCTCTTTTCTTTGTGTATACTGCCTTTATTGTTCCTTGCTGTTGCTAAAGCCCTACCTATTCTTTGAGGCATGCTCATATGCTAGGTGCTCTTTAAAATGACTGAGTAGTCAACCTCCCTTGGGACTCCTTTCTTTCCTGTATTAAACTGTAATGGTGGAAATACGCTAACATTTATGGAGCTCATGTTTTTGTCTAGGTCCTATTGCAGATGTTTTCTTCATGTGTAACAGTATATTCCTCATAACGTTTCCAATGGAAAGTATCTTCCTCTTAAATCTCTTACTTTATATAGATGAAGAAACATGGAAGTTAAGTAATATATCCTAAGTAACATACTAATAACCAGATAGGCCCAGGACTTGAAACCAGTTAAACTAAGTAGTAATAATTCTTTTAATTATTATACTCTGTTACCAGGGATATCTGAATATGAGCGTACATTTCACAAAGAATAGATACTGTAATGCTGGGTGTGGTGGTGCACACCTCTGATCCTGTCACTCTGGAGATAGAAGCAGGTGGATCTCTGTGAGTTTTAGACTATCCTGTTCTACATGGAAAGTTCCAGGCCAGCTAGCACTATACATAGTTAGACTCCTTTAAAAAAAGAGAGAAAAAGAAGATTCTATAGAATCAAAGACTTGTACTTATGGGAATAACTGAAATTAGTAATAA
Source organism: Peromyscus attwateri (assembly GCA_902168425.1). NCBI lineage: Eukaryota > Metazoa > Chordata > Mammalia > Rodentia > Cricetidae > Peromyscus > Peromyscus attwateri. The sequence goes on from CABHPP010095072.1 coordinate 12,592, forward strand.
ATATTTGAGACTAGTTTCCAGACTAATTGCTTCAAACCCTCCATGAGAATTTAGAAGTGTTGATTGTGCAATTGCCACAGACTGCATTAGAAGGCTTAGGTTCAGTTTTGCATGTTTTAATGAAGCATTTTGATTTTGTTTTTAATACTAATCAAGGTTGAAATTTCTAGAATATGCCCCAGAAATGATGGCAAAGGCCTTTACCCCCCAAAATATATCCTTCGTGTTCAGCCATAGTTGACTTTCTTTAAAAAAAAACCTTTTTTTCCAGTGTTGGAAAGATAGGTAGAGTTTATTACAGAGTAATTGGAGCACTCTCAACAGCTGTGAGCAAACATCGGCCAAAGAGATCATTGTGCCAATCTATATTCTAGAACAGATAGCTTTTCACAAGGAGAATTTTCCTGACCTGCTGATTGACAGGTCCATTTTGATAGACTCTCAAGGGGAGAGGCTGGTTCTTTATCACATAGCTTCTGGGCAGTTCAGAATTATTTTGCATATATTTGACCCAGCAATTCTAATTCTGCCCTTTAGTGCTATGCACAGAAGATACTCATGCTCCATATTTCATCATTTCACATGGTTCAGTGAGTTATATTTCTTGAGAGGGCAAATAGCTTCATATGCCCAAGGAATAGAAAGACCAGTGTTGTGGGATTGAAGTAAGCAAGAAGAAAGTAGAGGGAACTGGACAGTGTGTGTAAAGCAGAGTGAGAGATAAAGAGGTTCATATAGTGATGAGGATGGTATTAGGGGTGATGACAGGAAGTCCACAGATTTGAGACAAATTTGAATTGGAGCTGAGCTGGAGAGAGTAAGTTACTAATTGTGATCTTGTGTACCTACAGGCTAGTGTGCTTTGTAAATTGCTTTTAATTGAAATTCCAGGGGAAGAATTCAGAAATTTTCTGAGCCATGAATACTCTGTAACCTTCCAAGGTGGCTATTTTGGAAGTAAAAATATATTTTAATATGTATTTGTTTTGAGAAGTTGTTATAGTTGTAACACATTCATTATTTTTTTTTTCTGTTACTTGCACACTAATTGGATGCTTTCTGTTTTCTGTTTCTGTAACTTTTTACTCTAAGAAGCATCTAGTTCCCTCAGATGGCTTCTGTGTTCACTTCCTTGTGATGTTATGACCTTTTCTACTCTAATAAAGAAATGCTGCACACACATTCAGGAATTGTTTACAAGTTTTTCTGGTAGCACTGTTAAGAGTGTACCAGTCCCTCAAAGGCATAGTGGATGGTAGTTTGTTTATCCTACATCATATCTGTTGAGTTGAAAAAGGTTTTAAATTATTATTATTATTACTATTATTATTATTATTATTATTTTGTCTTGAGACAGGATCCCATGTTGCCCAGGTTGGCCTTGAACTTGCTATGTAGAGGAGAGTGAGCTTGAATTTTCATGCTCATCATGCCTCCTCCCAAATGCTGGTTATTAGAGTTGTATTCCAACACACTGGCTCTAAAACCTGTCTATTTTTAAGAATGTTTTTAGTCTGTTGATTGATCAGGATAATGTAAAGAGATGTTTTGATGGCTTTTTAATTTCTGATGAAGTTTTAAAAATGTTAGCAGTTCTTTTTATTTAGGAACTTTCAGAGAGATCATTCAGGCTTAACATCTAGAAAAAGGCTGATTGACAGTTGATGCTTCCATAAAGTACAGAATTTTATACCTTAGAAACATTATTATAATTGGACAGAAGTCATTGGTGTTGTGTAGTGGTAGAACTAGTATAAAAATCATAATACCGCCGGGCGGTGGTTGTGCACACCTTTAAGCCAGCACTCAGGAGACAGAGGCGGGCAGATCTCTGTGAGTTTTAGGTCTGCAGAGATAGTTCCAGGACAACCAGAGCTGTTACACAGAGAAACCCCATCAAAAAAACCAAAAACCCCAAAAGTATAACGTCTACGCTATAGTAAATAGTATAACTTCTCACTTTATATTTAAGTTAGCTTTTCATAAATCAAGAAAATATTAAATTTTTGACTTTTGAGATATATTTTCAAAATAATGCTTAGAAAACCCACCTAGTAATTATCTGTATTACATTAAATAGATAATCAATATACCATGTATAGAATATTTTTCTTTTTTTTTTTTTTGGTTTTTTTTTCGAGACAGGGTTTCTCTGTGTAGCTTTGCGTCTTTTCTGGAACTCACTTGGTAGCCCAGGCTGGCCTCGAACTCACAGAGATCCGCCTGCCTCTGCCTCCCGAGTGCTGGGATTAAAGGCGTGCGCCACCACCGCCCGGCAGAATATTTTTCTTAATCATTTTATTCTATAATTTAAATCAACTTAGTTGTAATTAATCTCTACCCTCTACAAAAATTTAAGATAACAGATTATACAATTATGACTGGTCAAAAATTTGTGGTATTTGATTATCAGCTAATAATTGTATTAAAGTTCCCTTGAGGAAAGCAAACACACAATCTTCTTCCCTTCCTCCCTTCCTCCCCCCCCCCCCCCCCCACTAGTTTTCTTTTTGGAAGAGTAGGTATAGTAGAAGCACTCGTCCTAATCAAACTTTCTTTCAAATCCCTCTTTTTTTTTCACATCTGTTCCTTCAAATTCCTATACATGCATGCACATATGTACACATATACCCTTGCAGTTTGCATTGAATTGCTTCATGAAGGCTTGTCTTTATAATATGTGCATAATATACATTTATTGAATAAGTGGTTGTGTAGTCTAGTTTTTATGTCAACTTGACCCAAAGGTAGAGTCATCTGAGGGGAGTGAACCACAGTTGAGAAAAGGCTTCTATTTGATTGGGCTGTACGCAAGCAAGTATACAGGGTATTTGCATAATTAGTGATTGATAGCAGAGGGTCCAGCCCATTGTGGATAGGGACACCCCTGGGCTGGTGGTCCTGGGTTCTATGAGCAAGTCATGGGAAGCAAGCCAGTAAGCAGCACCCCTTCATGGCCTTACATTAGCTCCTGCCTCCAGGTTGCTGCCCTGTTTGAATTCCTGCTCAGATGTCCTTCAGTGATGAACAATAATGTAGAATCATAAGCAAAATAAACCCTTTCCTTTTCAAGTGTCTTTTGATCATGGTGTTTCATCACAGCAGTAGAAAACCTAGCTAAGACAGTGGTTTGTTTTCTTATTGCATCTGTCATGACATAAACTATCAAAGAGATTTGGAAGCAAGCTTGGTACCCTTGGTGCATCCAACTAGATAGACAACTATCCCCAGTGATTGGCATTCACTGTAGTGGTTTTTTTTTTGTTGTTGTTGTTTTTTCCTTTTAAAGACCTGGTAGACTATATTTCTAGTGAGAAGCAATTGCTTTAGGGAGCAGTTTTCACTTGGGGTGAAGAATTAGTTATAAAAGAAAATGTATAGACCAGAAAAGATAAGCAATGTCTGCCATTTGTCCTATTGCTTTCCAGAAGTGTTGGCAGTATTAACAGCCTTTTGTGTGTAGGTTTCCATGTCCCTTATCTCTTGTCCTAGCCACAGCCAGCTCTCTGGATATGAGATGAGTGCCTGACCAATATGCAGCCATTTATAGACAAAATTAGGAGACTGGTATTTGATCATGCTAGCTGCAGGCTCCAAGAAGTTTATGAAGTATAAAGTTCAGCCAGTCTGAGCTTTAGTCATGTTAATAAATGCAGATAATTGTTACTCATTCTTTAATTTATTTATTCATTCTACAAATATTTATTAAATTGGTAATGTGCTAGATATTCTAGGAAACAACATAATAATACAAATTAAACAAAGATCTTGACATCTCACATCTATATTTAGGGACACAAGGAAGAAACAATAAAGAGAGTTGATAATAAAAATATAATATACAGTGCTTTAGACTGTTTAGGCATTTGTTAAGTACCATTTGAAATTGCTTTTATATATTTTACTTTAATAAATGCTTTGGTTTTATTCATTTACACTTGACCTTAATGACTTCTTGGAGACACTAATACAGTAAAGACCCTGTACACACTAATAAACTTCTTTGGAGTGTATCCAATAGATACTAGAATTTCTCAGCTTCCCCTTTTAAGCTAAAATTAAGTCTAAAAGAAAAACAACCTTTTGTGAAGACAAACAAATTCACTTCATCTTAATATTCTAGGATGTTAGCAATGGAAATAAACGTGCATTCACCATCCGATCAGTTATCAATGAAATTTGTTTACTCTAGGATGTTAGCAATGGGAATAGTGTACATTCACCATCCGATCAGTTATCAGTGAAATTCATTTACTCTAGGATGTTAGCAATGGGAATAAGTGTGCGGTCACCATCCGATCAGTTATCAGTGAAATGCATTTACTCTCATCTCCTATTCATGGTCACTCTTCCTACAACTGAACAATGTAAATGTGTGTATTCACCCCTTGAAGCTAATTTATCTGGTGAACTGGTATCCATAGGTCAGTTGTCTTGGCTTCTGTTACACTCATCAGAATGGTTTTGTTTCAGTTTTTTAGTTAAAAAATAAAGTGAAATATTTTCTTTGGGAGGGCAGTTTTTTAAAAGTATTTTTATTTTGTTATTTCAAACCTTCATTTCCTTTAAGATATAATTTTTTATTTCTAGGTAATTATCTAATATCCTAATTAAACATTTCATACTTTTGTTGTTCTTTTACTCTCTTAAACTCCCCCTCTCTTTTTGCCTGAAGGAGGTGTAGATGTGGGGATGATGGAGATAAAAGAATGCGTTTGAAATGAAAGCCAAAAAGAGGTTACTGTGGTGGAAAAATACAGAGTGGAGGAGGAGGATAAACAAAACTAATTGTTTTTCAAAATGCTGTAATGAAACCTAATTCTTTGCCAATTAAAATGATTAAAAAAAGGAAATGTCCTTATTAAAGGAGATTGCTCTAACAAGAAGGAAGGGATCCATTCTAAGTTTAATTCGCTGGCAGTTCTCTAGATGCAAAGTGCATCCCCAGACCTGTGACAATTTAGTGGGTATTACTTTTTAAAAATCTGGAAGCTGATTTAGCAAGTGGTTTAGTTTTGTGAGTTTCTTCTTGGTATTTCATAGATACAACATACACATGCTCAAATGTGTATGTATTGGGATTGTTACTATTATTACTGTTTTTATTTAAAGTTAGCACTTCCTTAAAAATAAGAAGAAAATAGAAAAAAAGTAGATTGATGGTTACCAGAAATAAAGAAAGTATCAAAGGAACTGTTTACTGCTTTGCAGGATAGAATATATTTGACACTAGTGTCTGGATGTTTACTGGTTAAGCTCGTGAAGCAAATAGAAAAATAGCAGCCTTTTAACCTAGGCTGGACTTAAAAAACAATTGACAAATTGATGTGATTTTTTTTAAATAAGTGATGAATACAAAGTGAATAACTTACAT
>CABHPP010095072.1:18065-48782 GCA_902168425.1 Peromyscus attwateri
AGAAATATATACATATATATATATATATATATATATATATATATATATATTTTAAATTATATGTATGGGTGTTTCGCCTGCATGTACGTCTATGTACCATATGTGTGTACTACTGGCGGGGCCAGATGAGGATATCAGATCCCCTGGGACAGGAGTTGCAGCTGGTACCAGCAACCTGGTCAGAAAGTCATGACAGGGAGGTATTTAGCCATAGCTGGCAACTGGATACTGTTATTTATTTAAATTGACATTGTGTTTTGTGATCCACCATGTGCATGCTTTGAAGGAAACTTAGGTCCTCTGGAGAGCAGCAAGTCTTCTTACCTGCTGAGCCAGCTCCCCAGCTCCCCTCATACTATGGTTTTATGCTTTTTATGATTTGTTTGTGTCTTAGTCAATGTTCTGTTGCTTTGAAGAGTCACCGTGACCATGGCACCTCATGAAGGAAAGCATTTAGTTGGGGCTTTTAGTTCATTATCTTCATGGCAGGGAGCATGCAGGCATGCAGGCAGACATGGTATTGGAGAAGTAGCTGGGAGTTCTACATCCAGATGCACAGGCAGCAGGAAGAGAGAGAGAACTGGGTCTGGCTTGGGCTTTTGAAACCTCAAAGCCTACCCCTTCACCCCACCCCCATGACACACTTCCTCCAACAAGGCCATACCTCCTATTCCTTCTCAAGTAGTGCCATTCCTGTGATGACTAAGCATTCAAAAATATGAGCCTGTGGTGACCATTCTTAATCAAACAGTCACAATTGCCTTTACTTTAATTCTGCTTTGTAAATGTTGGTTGAGGTGTGAGTCTGATTTTCAAGCTTTTGTATTCCCTCCCCACCATTTCCTTTCATAGTGTGGGGAACAAAAGGGCCTAATGCATATTAAGCACATGTGCTGCCACTAAGAGACGCCCGTCCTTTCTCACCATCCTGGCTTATTTTGTTTCTAGAGAAGAGATCAGTAGGAAAAGGGGAGATGAGAAAGTTACAGAGCCAGTGGAGGTCAAGGCTAAGAAAGGAAAGTCCTGTGTTGCTCAGGACCTAACATTTCACCAAACTTCTTAGAAGTTTTTTTAGTCCCTGCCTATATGTAAGCCTCTCAACAAAATGATTTAGCATTAAGAAAAACTGTTCTCTTGTTTTTTACTGACATAATCACTTTTAAAATCAATGTGGCCACAGAAGATATACATAAGGGTTGTTATATATGCTTTTCTCCAGGTTGAGTAATAATTACATATCAGTTTTCTGAGTTTGAATGATGGTCTCTAATCCCCTTCCCCGTCAAACAGAGGCAAAGATGCAGCAATCACGACTTTGTAATGTCTCTTCTCTTGAAAGAAGAGGCACAGGTCTTGCTTTAGGTACTAAGTAAGTCAGAGACTAGTTAGTAAAATGAAAACTCTAGATGCTTTAAGTAAGAAGTTTCCCTATGTATATAAAATAGATTTTATTATACCGAGAAGGGCATATTGGTGAAGTAGCTAACAAGCAACAGCTGGAAACCAGGGCCGTTCTCAGGGTTGCGGGATGATGAGATGTTATGTTACCAGAGCCTGGATGTGGACTGACAGGAGTGGAAACTGCATGGAAGGCCTGGACACAGAGTTGGGACCCAGGAGCCATCAGGTCTCCACTGTTGTTGAGACTCATCTAGAAGCTGGAGGGCTAGGAATCCTGGGGAATGTAGTTCCTTGTTACACAAGGAAAGGCAGAACCAGGCAGGGATAGGTCTGAAAGCAGAGACCAGTGGGGGTTAGTTAGTTAAGCAGACTAACAAACAAACAGGTGCCTTCTTCGATGAAGCTGGTGGTATTAGTGCTTTTGTATTCTGAGACACTTCTCGAACCCCAAGGCTCGGGGTTCCTTATGTAGGAAGGAATTTTATATATGGTACATTTTCATGAATGCTTTATATTTAATAGCAGTAAATGGTTTGCTGCATTATTTCTACCAGTCTCTGTATTTTTGTTTATACGTACTCATGCAATGAAGATAAGATTTTATTTCATTTGTTGACATCTTTTTTTTTTTTTTTAATACTTCTTCAAAGTCTGGAAGTCTTCTACACTGTGATATGTTACTTCCTTTTTTTTTTTAAGTTTTAAAAAAGATTTGTTTGCTTGGTTTTTTTGTTTTTTTGTTTGTTTGTTTGTTTTTTGTTTTTGTTTTTTTTTGAGATAGGGTTTTGCTCTGTAGCCCAGACTGGCTGGGTTGGCCTTGCTGTCTTCCCAGTGTTGGGATTACTGGCATGTTCCACCCTACCTGGCTGATTTCTAGTATTTTTACTGATACTCTTGAATTGTTTTGGCTTACAGTAGGGTTAATACATTATTTTCAGTGTATTTCAGTGTAGCTTAAAACAGCTTATAACATTTTATTTTTAAGAAAAAAAATCTCATTTTTTCCCCTTAAGTTTCTTTATTACCTATGCTGGGCTTCTGTAAATTTATTAATGACCTATGGTTGTAGTCCAAACCATATTTGAAGTGTCATACTATCTAGTTCGTCAATATATTGGCTTAAAATTTCAATTTTGGTTTGTCTTGCGAGTAGCTATCAGCATTTTATCACCATTATATAAAGTAAAATGTCAATGATATCAGGTGTTTGGGTTAACTTAAGACTTTTAATATTAGCTAACAAATAGCTCCGAGTTCAGTATTGATACATGCATAGTGCTTTTTATGTGAAGTTCTGTAAAGAACTGTCATGCCTGTCATTTTATCAGATTAGTCTTAGGGAAGGTAAGATTTTGAGCAATGAACGTCTAAGAGTAGCGGGTTTTGGATTGACGTTTTTAAAATCAGTTACTGTAAGCATATTGTCTGGTATTTGCGGTATATTCGGCAGTATCTAAATGTGGTGAACAGAAAGTAAAAGCCGGAGCATCAAGAGAAGGGGATGGCTGGCGATCATTTAATGATTAACTCCATCAGGGATTTACTGACTTGTTTTGACCGTGTTGGGACTCCATAGAGACAGCGTTACTGTTTATTTGATTTGCTTCTGACATATTACATGTCATAGAACAGAATACTGTATCAGTGTATTAACAGAATTATTAACTTATCGTTTTCATATAGCTGGCTTGTGAGTGAGAGGAAGTGTTAAAATTGTATTATTTATCAGGAAAACTATCCTCTCATTTTTAATTTCAGAATGAGAGATTTATTTAAAACCAATTCCATTATGTTTATAATCAAATTTTGGCATAAATTGGTACTAATTAAAAGCGTATTAAAAAGCTAAAATCTTTAATGAACTTTTCAATATAGAAAAGTAGAATGACATGATGAAACCTGTGTACAATTCCTAATGTTCAACAGCACATAGTCATTTTATTTTTTCTCATTGATTCCTCTTTCATTTGAAGCAAATTCTAGTAACTAAATAATTTTAGCCATGTATTTGATGACATATCTCAAAAAGTAAGAATGTTTGTTTATAAATCTTAATCAGGGGCTCAATGGTTAAGACAGGTGGCTGCTCTTCCAGAGGACATGGGTTCAATTCTTAGCACCAACATGGTGACTCACAACTATCTGTAACTCCAGCTTCAGTGTATCTAATGTCCTTTTCTGGCTTCTGAGGGCACCAGGCATGCACAAGGTGCGCAAGTGTACATGCAGACAAAAGACCCATGCACATAAAATAAAAATAGTGAAAACTTAAAAAAACTTTTCAGGACCACGGTATTTTCATTTCTTTGATTGCCACTCCTAAGTACCTCTCTCTGTCTCTGTCTCTGTCTCTCTCTGTGTGTGTGTGTGTGTGTGTGTGTAATTTAACATTTGAATCAGGATTCAGATAAGGTTCATAGTTTGGTATTCTGTAGTTTCCCCGTTTTCATAGTTATTTCTTGGGATTTTATATTAAACTATGTGATATGTTGAAGAGTTGAACAACACATCCTTTGATGGGTAACTTAGTAGAAAAGCTGAGTGGCTTGATGTCAGTATTTAACAAATTGGCTGTTTGTTGCTATATTCATAATTTCTGACACATTCTAGATTTGTCATTTGTCTACTTTCATGATTATTGTCCTGTTTTAAAATAAAACTCCATGCTCTGAAAAGTCATTGTAATGCATATTTGTAGAATCAAGAAGCTGATGTGTTTATCAGAACTATTTAACTATGAAGATAACCCTTTTATTCATTTACCACCTACAGTCAGTCACCTTGAGTAGCACACATTGGGAAACATGGCTGTAGTAGTCATGCTTCTCCCATTCCTTCCCCTCACCTCCCGTATTGAAATCGAATCAGGTGCCCTAGGAGGGACCAATTTGAAACCTTAGAAACATTTCCTGTATGTGTCCAGAAACAAGGTACATTTTGTACAAAGCATGGCTTTCCTCGCACATTGCTAGTAGGATTTGTTACCAATATGAGATCCTGGTTTAGCCAGCTCAGCATTTTTTATCTTCCAGGTTCAAATTCCATTACTGTGACATGTCAACAGCTTTACAGACTGTGAAATAGAAGCAGGATCCTGCTTTTGGATTGCTGTTGAAACCTTAAATTTGTTATTGATAAATGTAGTTACGCAATGACTGGAAACATTTTTCTGTTGAATAGGTCTTAGTTTTTAGTGAAAGTTAAATTTGATGATTATAAAATTCAAAAGAAAATAGTGATTTAAGAGGAACCTGAAAATTGTGAGGAAGGTAATTCAGTCAGCTCTAAATAATTGAAGATAATGAACTTTGTAGGGAAATAGAGTTTCTTTATATGCCTTATGTAGATTTTTGTGTGTAACTACACCATATGCAAGTGGATTGTTATTGGTTGCATTTAAAAGTAAGCATATTGCAAATACGTTGTAAAGTTCTCATGTTCATGGAATTATCCTTATTTTTAAACTATGTAGTTAAAGTTGTAGAGGACAGGAAGGGAAGGGTAAAGAGAAGCTAATGTTTAGGGAACTGACTCACAAGGCAAGTGCATGCTTGGCTACTTGTTACCTGATGATAATAGTAGCAGTAAGCGCTGTAAAGATGAATGCAGTTACAGATTCCATTTGACTATAGCCACAGTCAATCTCTCTTACTTAGCCTGTTAGCCTTCAAGTGTATTTCTCTTAGGCTTCACCATTTACTAATGTTAGCATTCTAGGATTTTTGAGTACAATGTATTTTCCTTAGGATATATGTTATTGTTGTGTTGGACCTATGCCATCCTCCATCTGATAAAATAGTCCAGAAAGATATTTATTTCACACACCATGTGGTCTGTATAACATGATTTTAGGATATTATGTGGTTGAAGTTAAGTGTACCATAAGTAGTTCTATGTAGTTTATAAGCCTTGTCTTTAATTTAAAAGCTTGACTTCCATTGGACGTTTTTAGCTCCTCAAACATTAAATCATCTGACATTTGTGTGGGTAAAGGGCAGTTGATTCTGAGTCAAGATTAAGAATGGATAGGTGGCCCTCAAGCCCTCCTTAGGAACAGGGAAGCTCAGTGTGTTTCTTTGAGATCACTTAGTTTCATCTCCTAGATAATCCTTTCCATCTGTGTTCTTCTGTCGGGATGTTAGTTGATTTTCCCATGCTCCTCCGAACTGCAGAGAACAGAGCTGTAGGCTGTTTGCTGTGACTAGTTTGGTACTAGCATTCTGTCTTTAAAACAGTCTTCACGTTTATTTTTGCACTTGAACACACGACCAAGTATTAAAATACTATTTGTCTTTTAGCTTGAGATGGGCTAGGCAAAGTTTTATAAGTAGTCTTCTCACTTATATCGTAATCTAGCCTAGGAGGTAAAAGACCCTTGGTTAGCAGATATTGATGTATGAGACGGAGAAAGTCGGAAACCTGAAGCTTTGGTTTGGGGTTTGACAGACACTGCATTTCCTTGTAAGTAGGTACGCTTCATCCCTTCTATGAGTAGAAGTATTTCCTTCCTTTTGGCTGTCAGTGTGCTGGCTTAAGAGATTAGCTTGAAGAGACTTTGCAGTGCATTCTAAGATGAGGTAGGGAGTCTTACTATTTTGCTGAGTCACGTGCCCTTTCTCCTCATTCCTTGTGGGATTTCCTCCTCTGTCTGGAAAAACGGACAGAGTGCTTGGAATTTCTTCTTGTTCTGTGTGATAGTTAACTACATGGAACCAGTGTAGCTGAAGAGAAAGAATGAAGGAGTTTAGACTAGTGACATCATTTTTGTTGTTTGAGACTGCCTCTCACTGTGTAGCCCTGGCTGGCTGGTACTCACTTGGTAGCCCAGACTGCCCTTGAACTCAGAGATCTGCCTGACTCTGTCTCTTGAGTGTTGGGATTAAAGGTGAACACTACCACACCTGACGACAGTGATGTCATTTTGAAACTATCTTGAACTGCATGTCTTCATACTACTCTTTACAGAAAGAAAATACAGTTGTTTCTTTTTGAAACAACTGCCGAAAATTCTGTTACATGTGGCTGAATGTAATCCTTAATTTCCTACACAAGGATCGCTTCATGTATTATGGTAATGTATTTGTTATTAATCTCCCTAGACACTGCTGCCATGTAGATTGTCAGTGTACTTGGAGCCATTGAAGAACTTAACCTGCTAGGATAAAGACATTATGTTAAAAAACAGATTTTCAGTATAATTTCAATGTAATAGATGATTCATGACCCTGTCCAAAAGTTTGGATATCATGTTCTTGATTTGATTTCTGTGTACTGTTTTCAGGTTTTCTGCATCTTGTAACATGACCTTTTCTTAAAAGATGAGTGGTACCAAGATGAGGTGCATACTGCTTTTATTCAGATTTGTTGTATTCATCCTTATGTTACCTTGCCTCTGTTCCCTTTGAAATATTCATTATTGGGAATAGAGACTTGGTTGTGTTTTGGAGTCACAACATCTACAAATTGTTTTATCTATTTTATATAACACAAAATTATTTTATTTTGTGTGGGGATGGGAATATTTAAGTTTTCTTGTAAGTATTTGTGGTTGGGTTATCTGTGCTTCTTATGAAATGTGAAAGGAGCGAGGCATGGTGGTGAGTGCTTAATCCATGATTTAGGAGGTTAAGAATTGCAAGTTCAAGGCCAATAGTAAGACCATGTCAATGACTCCCTCCTTCCCCGCACAGAAAAAATGTATGAACAAAACTTGAGAAGAGTATCTGGAAATTGGCTCACCAATATCGGAACTACTAGGAGCGCTTTATAAAAATGCCGATAATTGCAGCCCACTCAGCACTTAGTAAACTCGCCTATTTAGGGCAGGAGGTGGGGAGGTCTTTCTTCTTTTCCTTATCATTCTTATTCTGTGTGAGGTGGGTGTTTGTGCATGTGTGCTGACTGTGGGTACACATTTGGAAGACAGAGGTTGATATCAGATGTTTCCTTCATTGCTCTCCACTGTGTTTTTTGAGACAGGTCTTTCACTGACCATAATGGTCACTGACTGGCTAGATTGGCTGGTTAGCAGTCCTCTGCGACCCTCCTGTGTCCACCTTCCAGGGCTGAGCTGACAGGGCATGGCAGCCCATTCCTGGCTTCTTTTTCCATGGATTTTAGGAATCTGAACTAAACTATCTCCCTAGCCTCTGGGAGTCTGCTGTATTCTTAAGCAGTATAAGTGATGTAAGGCAGAAATGTTCGAGAAATATTATTATTTTTGAATCTTGTAGATTGTGCAGGTCCAACACAGGCCCTTGAAGTTGTGCTTGTATATTATAGTGTCAAATCAGCTTGTCCCTTTAGATGAGTCCGTCTTCCTGTTGTTACTGACAGTAATGTATTCTAGCTTGCTGAATGGTAATGTAATGTAAAAATCAACTTTTAGCTTGTTTTTATGTGACTCCTTAGTATTTGAGGAAATATTTTTCTTGGAGTAATTGAAAGTATTCTTGAATGGAAACAACCTGGTTTCCTATGGTTGGCGAAGGAATTGGTTTTCCATTAATGGCGCTTGCCCAGTTTGTAGGATTTACTTTCAGGCTTTCCAGAAACTCTTATTTCCTTCATTTAATTGGGGAAATCTCTCTCTCTTTTCCTATTTATAGGTGTTAACTTTTTAGTCACTCTTTCCCTAAAGCACTTGCAGATGAAAGAACATTTTTTTTAAGTTAAAAAAGTGTAGCTTATGTATACTTTGAATGGTTTTTAAAAATACAGTATTATTTCTAGACCCTATTTTTGGCTTTAAATGCTTATCACAGATAGCTGTGGAACAAACACCTTTTCTTTTCTTTTTTCCTGATATAAAATTTCACTTCCGAATAAAACCCATAAGCAAGCACACCTTTCTGTGCATGTGTGGCTGTCCACAGTGAAGGAAAACACTGCACATAATTTTGAAATGGTCCCACCTGTTGTGGAAGTTCTTCAGTCTTGCTGGGAGATGTTTTCGAGGGCTTCTTGTTGCGCATGTGGTTTGCATTCCTACCCCCCACCCTCTTTGTTTATTAGGCTTTTATTCATCCTAAAATACTTGACTCTTTACTAAAGCACATGCTATAAAGGATCTGCCTTAAGGGCAATTACTTTTCTATGAGTAACATACAGGAAGAGTCTTATGGAGGTAAAGTAAACAGTATACTTCATCTCCTTTTATGGGAAGTAATTTTGCAGGAAGAATCACTTTGTCATCCTTATTAAGAGTCAGGCATTTCAGAAAATGGCCTTTTGGAGTGGTGCTAAAGGTGTCTTTTCTTCTCTTGATGGACTATAAATAGACCTTGAAGACTTGGCAGCCCTTCACTCTTGGGCTTGTGGGCTGTCTTTGGTCTTCAGGGAATAGATAGTCTAACAAGACAAACATCTATCCAAGCAACTATAAATCAGGCCTATATCAGTCTGGGACATTCTGTTCCTGGTTTGGGAACTTTACAGGCCCTGGCAGTATCTGTCTGTAGATTACACAATATGCAGTTCATTGGAATGCGTGTGCATGTCTGTGAAACATACCTTGGACAGAATTACATAGGAGTGTAAAGTAGGGTGTACACTGAAATAATTCTAGAATTTGTTGTATTATGACTTTGGGCCACAATAGAACCCTTCCTTATTAAGTGCAAAATGTCCAGAATATTTGGTGGTATCTTGTAACATCGCCTTTAACAAACACATAGAAACATAATCTAAAAATTAGAGGTTAATAATTTGTAAAATAGGAACATCTAAAATAAAAATTTCTTAGCCTCTTTTACCTTTTCTCTTCCTTGATGAAATCCTATGTTTCACTTTTCGTTCTGTGCTGTAACTTGTGCTACTGTCCTCTATAAATGTATGGTCTGCAACTTTTCTTTATCATTGGATATAGCGCATGAGTTTATTTTCAGATTAATACATATAAAATTAACACATATATAATGCATATTAATATATATTCATCCATTTGTGCATCAACATTTTTGTTCATAATAATTGTTTATATAGAGCTTTAAAAATGATTACTTCTCTTTCTCTAATACACACACACACACACACACACACACACACACACCATTTATGTTTGTGTAAACAAGAAAAATCAAATGGAAAGTGTCATTCTATTACTGGTGAGTATTATTTGCTACTTTAGTTAAAATTAGTAAACATTTTGAAAATGGCCTGGACAGTTTTATCAACAGTGGCTAAAATGTTGTAAATTCTGTTTATGAATATCTTTTAAAATAGTTTTTATATACTCCTATGTGAAATAGCATTCTAATGAGTTTAGATTGCATTTGAAATATTCTAACCCATGATATTACAAGTATTTATATAGTTTTTATTCAGTTTTTAAAAATTAAAATTAAAAATGTTTATTAAAATTTATAAGTAAAATAGCTAGAATTACATCCCATAATTATATATTATTTATTTATACTAATGACAGTTTCTGACCATATCCATCCAGTTAACAGCTTTTAAGAATTCGTTGGATAACCCAAAGCAATTTATGGTTAAAGTTAATTTATTTTAGATATTGCATGAACTATTCTTTAAAGACTTATTTTTATTTTGTTTGATATAATCCTATTTTGTATATGAAGATATTACATTAAAATAGCTCAGAATTTTTTAAACCGCAATACTATTTTAATAGAAGAATTTTGAGGAAGGGAGATGTCTTACTCTTCTGTTGCTGTGACAAAATGCCGTGACCAAGGCAGCTTGTAGAAGAAAGCATTGAATTGTCTTACAGTTTCAGAGGACTGGAGTCCATGGTAACAGAGCTCACATCTTAATCTACAGATGGAGGCAGAGAGAGCACTAGCTCAACATGGCACAAGTCTTCTGAAGTCTCCAAGCCTGCGCCCCCCAATGACATACTTTCTCCTGCAAGGCCACACCTTCTAATCCTCCCCAGAGTGGCCAGCTGGATCTATGTGTTCAGACATATGAGCCTGTGAGGCCTTTCTTATTCAAACCACCACAGTAAAGTATATGAGAACTACACTTTCTAGTTTACTATTCGGAAGTGGTCAAAAAGAAAATCTGTGGAAAAAAATTGACGAAACACACCCACTAAAACACAATATTTCCCTAGATAGCTAAGTATTTAAGAAGTCCAAGTCAAGGCATCAGGATACACTAGAGATGGTTAGGACTCCACACACTATTGTCAGATTTATGCTGATTGGTCTGTGGGTACTCCACTATTGGTCCAGGTGGAGCTAGGAGGAGGGGCTTCTGAAGATTAATGGATATTTTAGTCATTATAGGGAATGGGAAAAGTTTCTCTTTGCTTCTTCTCAGTTGCCTTCAAATCAGAATAGTACCTTGACATTGCCTCACATTTAACATAGCATATTATGGTCTGTTGCAGTGTTTCTCTTTTGACAGTTAATTTTTTTATGATCTTATTCCATTGAATACAATATGGACATAGCATCTTCTACTGGGATGGGAAAATGCAGGCTGGTAACAGGAAGAGAGAACTCATTCTCTGGGAAGTGCGCCGGACTTATGCCTGACCTGTGTGAAACTTCAGGTAAAAACCAAGCCTATCTATCATATCTGCAGAGAGTAGTCTGCCATGGACCACACATCAACCCACATCAGAGGCTAGCAGGAAAATGGCCACCTTGGAAATGGGAAGAGCATAGCACAGGACAGCTCTGGAAGCAGTTCTCCCTGAGCTGCAAACATGGACTCCTGAGCCAAAGTTACAGTATCAGTCTCTTCTCTCTCAAACCTTTTGCAGCTTTCTTGCAGCCTTTGTCCCTTGGTTATTCCCTTGTATTTTCTGGAACATGGCTTCAATTTGGCCTTATCTAGTGTGGAAGGAACAGCACATTTTTTATTCAGGGTATACATGTCTCTTGAGTCTGAAAGAAACCTGTATTTTCTTGCCATCAATACTCAGACTTTTGACATCAGTCCGGAAGAGTGTTCTGGGACACGTTGTTATAGGAGACAGGACAGCTATCAGCAGGGGAATGGTCTCCTAGGACTGAGCTTTACAGAGATTTTAATCCGGTCACAAGTTGGGGAAAGGTGGACTCCATTGTTTTCTGTAGGATTCTTAGCTTTGATGATACCTGGCTGTTTGATGTGTCCTGCTAAAGAAACTTTGAATTTCAATGGATGTCTTGTGATAGACTGACTCTTCTCTAACTGGGACCAGTGTTAATAATCATATTTTCCTCACCAAATTCCTCCATAAAACAGTTCTTCTCTGTGTAGTCACTTGAGTCCGACATTTCAGGACCTCTTAGGAGAAGAC
Source organism: Peromyscus attwateri (assembly GCA_902168425.1). Classification (NCBI taxonomy): domain Eukaryota; kingdom Metazoa; phylum Chordata; class Mammalia; order Rodentia; family Cricetidae; genus Peromyscus; species Peromyscus attwateri. The sequence continues at coordinate 29,725 of CABHPP010095072.1, forward strand.
CAAGGCAACAAAGGTATGGATATAAACTGTGTTCAGCTCACTGCTCAGAACTTCTAGTAATTGTACAGATGAGAAATAGTAGCAGAAGTAAACAGTTATAGCTAGTTTGCTAATCATGTAATCCAGATGTGGAAAGTTGAGAGATGATCCAAGAAGTTATAGTTCATGATGTAAAATTATACTGATAAGCCATTGCTTTTATTGATGCCAATGTTGCATTAACAAACAATTTGATAAATTAATTTGAAAATACTCAGAAAAAGGTAGGACTGGATTCCTGATAAGCCTCATGCCTGGTTCTTTTTGTGCCACCATGTGAATGTGGATTTTATACCTAAGTGACTGTATGTCATTTAAAAATTAATCTTTATTGGCAGAAAACCAAAAGCAAACCTTAATTTTCCACCTTTGTCATAAAGCAGTATATCTATACTGACTGGGGCATTTTATGTGTAGGTGTGTACCTTCCCTGTATTCACTAACAGAGATTCCCATTGTTTATTAGGGATGTGGTCACTTTTGCCTTTTGGAGGAATTGTAGTGATCTTCACTTTGTTTAGAAAACCCAAGGAATTGAATGACTGCTTTGGGATCATTGTAGCTGGCAGTCTAGTATTTGTGCTGATATTGGTTATTATTTTTATTACTGTAACCAAACACCTGAGGTAAACAATCTAAAGGTAGAACATTTTGTTTTGGCTTCTGATTTTAAAGGGTTTGGTTAGTGATTCCTTGGCCCATGCGCTCAGGCAGAACATTACGATGTTGGGAGAGTGGGGAAAGCTCTTTGTGGTAGTAGACAGCAAGCGGAAAGAGGAACTGGATGCAGAGGTCAGGTGGAACTGTCAGAGGTCCACCCCCTCCTTCAGCTAGGGCCGTCTCCTACGGTTTTGACAACTTCCCAAAATAGTACCACGAGCTGAGAACCAAGTTTCAAACACATGAACATTTAAGGGTCATTTCACTTCCAAACCATGACAGTGCTTGAGACAAGAACATAAACTCTTCCAAGTTCTTGAGGTGTTCAGTCAGGTGTTTGATTAAATCACTTCCTGAGGGCACTTAACTCTGACATTGATTATCCTTAGCTGATATTTTAGCATTAACATTATAACATTACAGAACCGCTTCCGATTTCTTGTTCCTACTTAAATCTTGGAACAGTTTTCTTTTCTTCTTTTGGACCAAGAACAAATTGGATAGTAAATAATCTCTTAGGAATGTATCCTCAGTGCCAGTTAACTTGTTGAATACACCACTGGCATGGCATGTCTGCTCCTTCATGGCTTGGAATATTTTTCAATAACAACCAAGGTTTATAACACTTATGACTGGGAAGTATCAGCTATTCTTCATTGAAAACATCAGTGAGATGAATTTCCATTTTATTATCTTCAATTTCCATTTTATTATCTTCAATTATCAGAATAAAAAGACTATCACTTTTATTATGAAATAGTTAATCTACCTTAAAATATTTTGTTTCAATTATCTTGATTGATAGATCATAATTGTGTATACCTCTGGGACATAATGTGATGTTTTGATGTGTGTAAACAACATGGATTGGCAAATCTAACTTCACATGTCCATCATCTTGTTTTAATGGGGGGTGGTGCTTTTTTGAGACAGGGTACTCCAATTTGCAGTAAGGCTCGTTAAGGAAGGGAATGGCTCAGTTGCCTTTAGCCTACCGGCTATGGGTGGGTTAGGACTCCTGTTGGTCTTTTATGTGTCGAACACACAGATTGCAAGCCTAGCGCCACTTTGAGATCTTTGGCAGCAGTTAACTCTGCAGCTCACACATGATTGAGCCTGTATGATAATGAGTATTCAGAGACGGGTAATGCCTGGGGGGCGTTCACCAACCTAAGACAGAGTGCCTGTGTGGTCTGGGTAAGGTGACCTGCTGACGTCCCACACAACCTAAGTCAGAAGCTCATTTTTTAGTAAAAGGGGGACCTGTAGGGCCCTGCCCCCCCCCCCCCTTTTTGGGTAACTGTTGCCTTGCTTGTGGACCTTGACCTTGATATCGTCCCTATGCTAATTTCCTGCCGGGTTCCATCCTCCTGAATGCTTAAGGGAAGTTCCTTGTCTGTGTATCCTGCATAACGCATTAACAGCTTAGATGCAAGATTGTAAAACATCGGTAGTAAACTTCTGCCCTCCGGGGTTCTCCCATTGTGCTGTAAACCTGTATTTAAGACCTTCTCTTTCCTTCAATAAACGGCATTCGGCATTAAAAAACAAATAAATAAATTTAAAATAAATAAATAAATAGATAGATAGATAGATAAATAAATAAATAAATAAATAAATAAATAAAACAAAACAAAACAAAAAAAGGAACACACTATGTAGACCAGGCTAGCATAGAACTTACAGAGATCTGCCTGTTTCTGCCTACAGAATGGTGGGTTTAAAGATGTGCATCACCACATCCAGCTTTTACTTTGTTTTTGTTTGTTCATTTGTTTGTTTTGTTTTTGGGTTTTTTTTTGTAGTGAAACTCAAATTTACTCAGGCATTTTTGTAGATACATTATTAATTACATTTATACTGTTATTTAGTAGGTCTCAAAACATAAACTTTTTATGTGAAACTTTGTATACTTTGATCAGTAATTCTCCATATACTCATTTCTCTCAAATATCATTTAAAAGTAATGTACATAATTGCCAGTAATGTTTTGTTTTTCACCTTTAAGATGTTGAACTAAATTTGGAGGATTTATTCAGTTTTTAGAATTTCTTACTCCTTGCCACCCACTTGAAATTGTATAAGGAATAATAGATCAAATTAAATTTATGAATTAGTATCTTTATTTTCTTTCTTAAAACACATTCTGCATCTTTAGTATGTGTGTTGGAATGATCTGATTTTGTGTTTAATTTATTTTTTATATGTAATCAAAATCAGTATATTTATTGAAGTGAATTTATTAGGGTCTTCAATATGAAATGAGCTCTTTTGAAAATATTGAATTCATGGGGGATAAAACTACTGATTTTAAATGCCACTATAATCTAGTGGCATTTCAGTACATTCAATGTTGTAATCTAGTTTCTAAATATTTTCATACCCCAAAAGGAAGTCCTGTTCCTCCCCATAAGCAGTTCCTCCTCATTTCTGCCTCCTATTAGGCAGGTATCAGTCTGTTTTCTGCCTATATATTTACCTATTCTTTATATTTCATGTATTTATGAAATTAAGGTATGTCATTGTCTTAGGGTTGCTGTTGCTATAATGAAACACTATGACCAAAAGTAAGCTGGGGAGGAAAGGGTTTAATTGGCTTACACTTCTACATCATAGACAGTCATTGAAGGAAGTCAGGGCAGGAACTCAAACAGGACAGGAACCTGGCGTCAGGAGCTGATGCAGAGGCCATGGAGGGGTGCTGCTCACTGGCTTGCTCATCATGCTTGCTGAGCCTGCTTTCTTATAGAACCCAGGACCACCAGCCCAGGGATGGTACCACCCACAGCAGTCCGTTGTTATAAAGGCATTTTCTGAATTGAGGTTCCCACCTTTCAGATCACTCTAGTCTATGTCAAGTTGACATAAATTAGCCAGCACAGCCACTGTTCAGATCTGTTTCTCTTTTCGTATAATGTTTGTGAAGTTTATTTAGTAGTCTGTATTGGTACCTCATTCCTTATCATGTGCATAAAGTCATTGTTTATTTTTAAAGTGGTAGTCACTAAGATTGTTTCCCCCTTTGAGCTGTTGAGAATGCTGTCATGTTTTTCGTGTGTCGTGTTTTCACAGCTCTTGTGTATACATCTAGGAAAGGAATCATTGAGCTGTATGGTAATTCTGTGTAACCTTCTAAGGAGCAGTGATTCTGTTTTCTCAGGCAGCAGCATTGTTTTACTTCCCAGCAGCAGGATATGAGGGCTGTACTTAGTCCACACACTTGGGAGCCTGGAGAGATGGCCCAGCTCTCAAGAGCATTTGCTGTTCTTTCAGAGGATCCAAGTTCTGTTTCCAGCACCTATATAGCGTGGTTCAGAAACTAGCTGGAACTGTAGGTCTAGGATATCTGTGGCTCTCTCTGGCCTCTTGACAGGCCTTGTGTGTGAAAGGCATACATATATACATTCAGACAAACACTCACAGAAAATAGAAAATGAAATAAACTTGTAAAAGTAAATTGTTAATAAAATTAAACAAGAACAACAGTTCTTATAGTGTAGTCATTCTAGTGGGCATGAATGACTTTATGTGTGTGGCTGTATTTCCATTCTCCTGATGGATAATGATGAGGCATCTTTGTATGTGCTTATTAGACATTTTTATATTTTTTGGAGGGGAGCATCTATTTAGGTCTTCGGTCCATTTTAAAATTGAGATATTTGCTGCCTCTGTAGTACATAGTTTTTTGTTTTTGTTTTTTAACTTTCTGTACTATATCCTAAATAGAAGTCTATTGTGAGGTATATGATTATATGTGTGTGTGTGTGTGTGTGTGTGTGTGTGTGTGTGTGTGTGTGTGTATTTCCATTCTCTAGGTTATCTTTACTTTCTTCATGTTATTTTTGAATATCCGGTTTTTAATTCTTTGGTTCTTTGTGCTTTTGGTGTTGTGTAAGGAAGCTTTGCCTAACCAAACTGTTGAAGGTTTACTCCTATATTTACTTCTAGCAGCTTTATAGTCTTGAATTGTTGTGAAATATTAGTTTACGATGTGTTACATTCGTTTATGCTGTGGAATATTTGTTTAATGATGCTAAAATGTGTTGCATTCTTTTATGTTGCATTTGTTTAACTCTGTAAAGCTCTGTTACTTTGCCTGTCTAAAACACCTGATTGGTCTAATAAAGAGCTGAATGGTCAGTAGCGAGTCATGAGAGGGATAGGTGAGGCTGGCAGGCAGAGAGAATAAATAAGAGGAGAAATCTAGGCTAGAGAAGAAGAACAAGAAGAGGGAGAAGTGAGAAAAGGAGAAGGAGAGGAGGACACCAGAGGCCAGCCACCCTGCCACACAGCCAGCTATGGGGTAAGAAGGAAAGAATGATCTGTACAATCGAGAAAGGTTAAAAGCCCAGATGCAAAATGTAGTTAAAGAGAAATGGGATAATTTAAGTTAGAAAAGCTGGCTAAAACAAGCCAAGCTAAGGTCAGGCATTCATAAGTAAGAATAAGTCTCCATGTATTTATTTGAGAGCTGGGTGGCAGGCCCCAAAGAGTAAAAAAACAGAAAAAAAATTACATCTTTTTTTCAAGTTAATTTATCTGTTATATGAAGATCTAACCCATTTTTCTGTATGTAATTCTTAATAGGCCTTGTCTCTGTAGCTTTTATTTTGTTGTTTGTGTGTTCATTTTGCTTTATTATGCAACAGGCTGTCCCTGAATTACTGGACTCACTTGATCCTCCTGCATCAGCCTTCCAAGTAGCTGTGGTACAGACATGTACCACACACCCAGCTCTTTGTTTTAGATTACATTTTCCTAATGACTAATGATGCAGAACAATTTCATTTGTTTGTTACCTGTGGATTTTCTTTAGTAATGTGTCATCTCTTGCCTTTCATGTAATATTTCATGGACTAAAACTTAATTATATAGATCATATATTAATTAACAAAGAAAGCTAATTCCTTGACCTCTTTAATTACTGAATGATATTTAATTTTTTGGAATATTTTATGATTTTTAAAACTCCTATAAAGGTAATTGTTTACTAGTATAAAAGACAGATGTCCTAAATATCCTTCATTTTTTTTAAGTTCTTTAAGGTGATAGCTAGATGAGTGGTTATTGGGGTCAGAATTTCATGTGATTTTAAATTTTTGGATATTAATTACTAAACTGCCTTCAGGAAATTGATTGTCCTAAAATAGTGGATTGCTTGAGCTGCTGAGAACAATTTCTAGAAGCATATACTCATCATAATCATGTAGTCTACCTTCCATAAACTGTCCATAAACTGTCTGTACACGAGATTTTGGCTATGTACATTTCTTGACTTCATTTTTTTCATATGCTTCTGCATTGCTTGAGTGATACAATTTTTAATTTCTTCTGTGTATGTTTCTTGTGAATGGTTAAGGCTCTGATAACTGCTTTTCTTTGTGTTTCTCTGCATGTATGCCTTGAAATTATTATGTATCTTTCAAGGCTTCAAGCACTGTCATCTCTCTTATGGAAGCCAGAGGACAAGGTTGCCCTTAGCACATGTGTCATTTCTTATAGTCATCACTGGATTCTGGAATTCTCTATCTTGCCATCTTGCGGCTATCATCTTTGTTTCTTTCCTAGGCTTGACCTCAAACTTGTTATTCTGCCTCACCCTCCATAGTTGCTTGGTTACAGGTGAGTTACTACACAGCAGTCCATGTGATTTTAAACAACTTTTCTTCCATCACATTACAATAACTCCTAAACTGCTATCTGCTTCCACAAGCAAACTTCTGGTACTTTTTTCTCTAAAAAAAAATTTTTTTTTAAAAACAATTTATTTATTACATATACAGTGTTCTGTCTGCATGTACACCTGTATGCTAGAAGAGGGCACCAGATCTCATCATAGATGGTTGTGAACCACCATGTGGTTGCTGGGAATTGAACTCAGGACCTCCGGAAGAACAGCCAGTGCTCTTAACCTCTGAGCCATCTCTCCAGCCCTAAATTTTTTTTTAATCTAATTTTGTTTATTAGGTAGGGGTGTGTGTGTGTGTGTGTGTGTGTGTGTGTGTGTGTGTGTGTGTAAACGCATGTGTGTGGAGGTTGTGGACAACTTTTGAGAGTTGTCAAGAGTACTTGCTCTTTCTACTGTGAGTTCTAGGGTAGCACTCAGGTCATCTGGCTTGGGTGGCAGGTGCCTTGTAACCACTGAGCCATCTCACTAGTGAAGATTTCTGGTGTTTTCTGCAGGTGAAATTTCAGATTGTTGTGCCTCTAATCTTGTAGGGTTTGGTGCATAATTTTGTGTGGTGTAGCAATTAATAATGATCTATTTAATTTATTTGACTTGTATGAGTATTTGGCCTGCAGGTATGTATGTGCACCGAATGTTTGCCTTGTGTCTACAGAGGTCAGAAGAGGGCGTCAGAGCCCCTGGAACTGATGGTTCTATGTCACCATGTGGGTATTGGGAACTGAGCCTTGGTCCTCTGCAAGAGTAACAAAAACTCTTGAGTTATTTCTCTAGCCCTTGGTATAATGAATTTTAAGAATACAAGGTGCATCAGTAGTAGGATTGATTACATATGATTTTAGATGTTTGTAGGGTAGATTCCTAAAGGGAAAACTGCTGCACTTGTAATTTTAATGTATATTGACAAACTGTCTGCCAATAATGTATCAGAGTGTCTATTTCTCTATACCCTGGTAATGTGCTATCACATTGATAGTTTTGCTCCCTAGATAGATGAAAAGAATAGTAGTTTAGTGTTTAGATACTTTTCCTATATGTTGAAACTATGTCTATTTCCTTTTGCAGGAAAAGTTTTAATTTAAAATCTTTGTAAATGCTAAAAATCATAAAAGTGGTCATTACACATATCTTAATAAATAAAAATAGATTTTTCTTCTGGATAAGGTACTGTGCCTTTTTGAAAAAATAGCCCCTTTCAGAGTCTCTGAAACCTTGTAAAAGTATTTGAAAAGCTGTGAACTTTATTAGCATCTGAATTCTTCCAATAATTTGGTGCCAAATGAATATGGGCATATCTTGGTAACATTTTAATAGAGCTTACAAACTAGGGGACCTGTATTCATAATATCCAGAAAATTCTATGTGAGTTATGTACACACATATATTTTAAAACACTGGAGAATTGAAGGTTGAGCAAAGACTGGGAAGGAAAAACAAAAAAGAGTCGTAAAAAGAGAAGGCTGGGGAGATGGCTCATTGGGTGAAGTGCATGTTCTGCAATCTTGAGGACCAGTGTTCAGATTCCTGGGACTCTGTAAAAAGCTGAATATGGCAGCAGACCTGGTCTTTCAGTGCTGAGAGGCAGAGACAGGAAGATCTGGGGCTTGCTGACTAGTCATTCTAACCAATCTGTGATTTTTGTGTCAATCAGCGAGAGACTGTGTCTCAAAAAATCAGGTGGAGCTCCATTAAGGGAGATACCCAGTGTCTACCTCTGGCCTCCACAGATATATGCACAGGCAAGCATACTTACACACATGCAGAAACTGTACACACAAAGACAGAAAAGGTGTCTATAACAATTATAAAAAATGAAACTGTAACAATTAGAAGTGTTTACTTTTATAAATTTTATTTACTTTCAGCTTTTATACTTGTTTCCACTAATTTTTCATATATGAAATATAATTTTTAAAGTTGCCCGTAACCATTTATTTTTCTTGGTATTCTTGTTAACACTTAGAAAAAAGTATTTTTATTCTTTTTTTTAAAGCTTTTTAAAATTTGTTAGGGCACTAAAGTAGTTTTTGATGTGTGTGTGTGTGTGTGTGTGTGTGTGTGTGTGTATGTGTGTGTATGTGTGTGTGTGTGTGTGTGTGTGTGTGTGTGTGTGTGTGTTGCCAACTCATTAGACTGAACACATTGGAGATTTTTAAGGAGTGGTTCTTCAGAGATAGTTGGAAAGCTGTTTTGTTATCTCATTAATCAGTGATATCTGAGTTCTTTATATTCTTCCCTTTATATAGTCTCCCTGAGAGAAGCTTCCATCATTCACGAGGTAGACCAAGGAAGAGCCTCCTACCAAAGTAAACTGTTGTGATATATGTGCATCTGTGTGTGGGTGTGTGGGCCTGTGTGGGCCTGTGGATGTGTGTACCTGTGTTTGTGGAGGACAGAGGAAGGTGCTGTTCTTTGTTACTTTACCTTGTTCTTTTGAGGCAGGTTCTCTCCTCTGACCTGGAGCTTCATTGTGGTGCTGAAGATCCAGGTTACATCTGGCTTTTTCATAATGTTGAGGATCTGGGTTCAGGTCCTCATGCTTGCATAGCTAGGACTCTTAACTGCTGAGCCATCTGTCGCCCTAGGATTTCTTCTATTACCAGTAAAGTCACCCAAATTCTTAGTGATTGTCTTGTGTTGAAAGACACTAACTCTGTGGAGCTATTTCTTCATATACAAAGCAGTGGGTTTCCAGAGGACGATGGCTGGATATCCTCCAAGTCTTCAGTTCTGATACTATATACATCTGTAGACAACATCATAGTCTATGTACTGAAGACTTAGTCCCACAAGACTTTCCATTTGGTGCCAGTTGTAAGCAGTAAGATGTTATTTACATTCAAGCTGTATATTGTGGTTCCCATATGCCCCTCTTTGGGTTTGATTGATTTGGTGGAGTGACTTACTTTACTTTTATTTCCCATAAAGGATATTACAAAAGGTGTAGATAAACAGTCAGATGGAAAAGATTGTATATTGTTGGGTACCATGCAAACTTCATTGCCTTCGGGGAGACGATCCCCGCCAGGTGGAGAATGAAAGTCAAGTCAGTACCATCTTTGCAGACACTGGGTCAAAAAGTTCCAGAGTCTGACCTCATGGTGTATTCTCACACATTTAAGCACAGTAAAACTTTGGGAAGGGGTTTCTATGGTACAATTATAACAAAGATTTCGGCAGAGCTACATCAAAACTCCCTAGCAAGGTAGCAAAGCATCTGTGACCTTTACATTAAGAATGAATTCAATTGGCTGACAAACAGATCTCAGGGCCTGGGCCTCCAGGAAGGATCAGTGAGAAGCATAAGGATAGATTCTGTTGGTGGAGGAAGCAAAGTACATGGGGCCTCTTTCAGCAACCTGTGGGTTCTGACCCCTTTGGCAAACCTCTGTCTCCAAAAGTATTTACATTATGATTCATAACAGCAAAATTACAGTTATGAGGTAGCGACAAAAATAATTTTATGGGGCTGGAGAGATGGCTCAGTGGTTAAGAGCTTGATTTCTCTTCCAGAGGGCCTGGGTTCAATTCCCAGCACCCACATGGTGGTTTATAACCATTTGTAACTAACTCCAGCTCCAGAGAATCAGACATCCTCTGCAGGCATCAGGTTCACATGTTTGTTTATGTGTTGCACAGACACACACTCAGGCAAAACACCCATACAAATAAAGTGAAAATAATAATAATCAAGAGTTGTATGGGAGGCAGAGGCAGGCAGATCTCTGTGAGTTCGAGGCCAGCCTGGGCTACAGAGTGAGTTCCAGGACAGGCTCCAAAGCTACACAAGGAAACCCTGTCTCGAAAAATAAAACAAAACAAAACAAAACAAAACAAACAAAAAAAGAGTTGTAAAAAAATTAATTTTATGGCTGGGGGTCACCAAAACATGTGGAACTGTATCAAAGGGTCTCAGCATTACAAAGGTTGAGAACCAATGCTCAGCATATTGGGGGGAATCCAATATGGTGGAGGTTGGCATTTAATAGAATAGCAAAAGGTCACCAGGTTGATGGACCCTTTTCACTCTGGCATTCCAGGTGACCAAGTGCCATTCATTTCCTTCTATTGAAGAAAATTGGCCCATGTGATTGGCAATCCTGGTTTCTCCAAGGCTTACTCAAAGCTGTGCTTCCTACAATATGACAAGGTGTATAAGAAGAGGCCATATCCATGCTGCCTCTGTGCGAGCCACTTTCCAGACACTTCTATGTGTTCAGCTCTCTGGAAGTTCTTTGGGACATTTTCATGGAGACACTCTGATATAAGGCAATTGGTTATATCTTTGCCTATTGTTGACCAATTCGAATGCCTACCTCTCTGCTTTTCCTTTCCATTTGAATGTTGGGCAGAATGTTTTCAGCTCTCTATTCATACTTTGGTCTGTGCTGTGAGCACTGTTCATCCTGGTGCTGTCTCAGGCCTCTGAACCATCAGTCATCTCAGGAGCAGACAAAAATCATTCCTACCAACTTAGAAGTTCAACAACTGGACTTTAGAAGCTATATGGCAGAAAACAGGGATGAAGACAAAATACTCATCTCATAGTATCACAGCATAATCAAGTGCATGAGAATCACTACTTTGTGAAATATTGTATTAAATATATGAATTATTGTATTGCTAAAAGTACTTCTTACCTTTTTAATTCATTCTTTGAAAATTTCATACCTATATACAATGTATTTTGATTATATCCATTCCCTACTCCTTTCAACTCTTCCCAGAGGATCCCTCAAATTTCCAACTTTATGTCCTGTTTTTTTTTTTTTTAATAACCCATTAAGTCCAAGCATTGCTGCTTATATGTACATGATTGTGGGTCCTATTAGCAGCCACACCTCCAAAGAAAAATGCCTGCTCCTCCCCCAGCAGCCCTCAACTGTCAATAGCTTCTCAGTTAGGTGTGGAGCCTCACTAGCCCGTCCCCCATCTCTGCAGCAGTTTGGACTGGCCTGATGCTGCAGTCAGTCTATTATAGATGACTGCAGTTGTGCAGTGGCCATGTCATATAGAGAAGATAGCATTCTACAGCATTTCTTCCCATCTTCCGGCTGCTGCTTCCTTTCTGCCCCCTCTTCAGTGATGTTCCCCGAGCCTTGGGTGGTAGGACTGAGCACTCATTATCCTTATTCTTGGTGCTTTAACCACTCATGAGTCTCTGTATTTACCACTGCCCACTGCAAAAATGAGCTTCTCTGACCAGTGTTGAGAGCAGCACTGGTGCTGTGGGATATTCTGTATGGCAAATGTGTTGCTAATAAAGCACTGATTGGCCAGTGGCTAGGCAGGAAGTAGGCGGGACTAACAGAGAATTAAAAGAGCAGGAAGGCAGAAGGAGACAGCCTGCCAGCCTGCCAGCCAGCAACCACCAGGACAAGCAGCATGTAAAGATGCCGGTAAGCCACGAGCCATGTGGCAAGATATAGATTTATGGAAATGGATAACTTAAGATATAAGGACAGTTAGCAAGAAGCCTGCCACGGCCATACAGTTTATAAGCAATAGAAGTCTCTGTGTTTCCTTGGTTGGGTCTGAGCGGCTGTGGGACTGGCAGGTGAAAGAGATTTATCCTGACTGTGGGCCAGGCAGGAAAACTCTAGCTACACACTGGTCTATGGGTATAAACAGTAATGTTTAGAAGGCAGTTTGGACAATATCATCAGCTAAAAATAACTTTTAATACTGTGTAATTTCTGGGTTTTTCACTGTTCTGATGGTGGTATTTTTCTGGTAGCATGTGTTTTATCTGAGCAACTGACATAAAATTTTCCTCATAGCTCTGCAGACTGGGAAGCCTCAATATCAAGGTGCTAGGAGATTACAGGCCTGGTGAAGGCTTACTCTACTTTAAAGAATGTTGGAAAGGGAAAAGGGTTAACAGGCACCCTTAACCATCTTATAATGAAAGACAGTATCCCTACTCATGGGGATGGAACTCTCATGACATAATCAGTTCCCAAAGACTTCACTTCTTAATACAAAATTTCAGATTAGGTTTCAGCATGGAAACTGGGGAAGAGTAGAGAAATATTCAGACCATAGCATACCTCCTTGGCCCTTCAGCTCTACATGAAATATATTCATTGCATCTAAATAGTTCCCAGAGTCTTAACTTGCTCATTATCAACTCAAACCTCCAAATTACTGTCTAAATTAAATATGACAAAGAATTAAGGTGTTAGTGATCCTGAAGGAAATTGCTCTCCAAATGAGAGTTCCCCAAATCAACCTGTTTCCAAAACACAACAGTGGGACAAACATATGATAAACATTCCTATCCCCACAGGGAGAAAAGTGGTAACTACTCCCAAGTAAGTCAACAGGAAAATAACATTGCATCTTAAGATTGAGAATCATCTTTTCTGACCTCATGTCCTGCCTTCTAGACCCACTGGGGCAAAGGAGGGCCTCCAAGGCCAGGTAGTGGGGAGGGCACTCTTCTGTGTCTTTGCTGGGGAAGGGCCATGCTTCAGCTTTTTGTGGTTTAGAGGCCTAGGCTGGAATTTCATGCCTTTGGCTCCCCCTTTCCAAGACCCTTTCCCATGGCATTACTAGGCATTGCCTTAGTGAGGGCTCTGGAATGTGTTACCCCTAGTGAGTGGGTGGGGACTACTATACTCCCCTAGCCACCAACATTCTGTTTACTAATATTAGCTAATGCCTAAGATGATTGAACATTGCTCTGTAGTAGTACTCATTTGAACCCTTACCAGAGTCACCCTTAGTGCTTCTTTTCCAATATTGTCTGCTTTTTCTAGCATGTGCCTCCAAACACTTCTCACCATTATCTGGTTCCAAAGCTGCTTCCTTGATTTTAGGTATATATTATAGCATCGTCCCATTGCTCAACAGCAGTCTTCATCTTAGTTCATTTTACTGTTACAGCTTTAGCTGTAGAAATTTATAGCCTGTACATATTGATAGCTCAGAGTTCTGAAGGTCAAGCCACCAACAGATTCAGGGTCTAATGAAAACTCACTGGTGCTTGTCACAGTGTCTCACAAAGCAGACCAAAATGACCCTCTAGAGGCTCTCTTGTGAGAACACTAATCTTTTTCACAGGATGTGGCCCTTTTAACCTAATCTTACTTGGTAAAGTCCTCATCCCTAAACATCACATGGCAGGGTTAGAATTCAACACAGGAATTTTGGGGGCATGTAAACATTCAAAGCATAGCATTTGCATGATGTAAACATATACAGTACAGTGAAAGTAGTATTTTCCCTTCTAGCAATAAAACTTAAACACTGCATCCAAAGATGATAGTACTACAAAGAAAAGAAAAGAAAAGAAAAGGAAAGAAACGAAAAGAAAAAAAGCTATGTATGTATATCATTAACTCAAAGGACTAGCATGGCACTCTAAAAACTTCCTGGATTTTTTATCTTTGTGAATTCTTTGTCAAACCTTTGCACTTTATTGAATTCTTATTTCATTTGGATTTTGTTTTGGATCCAAATACTATGTTTTACATTTATCATCATATTTTGTTGTATCTTGAAGATGGGAAGAGCTTTTGGGTCTTTGTTCCAGAGTACAGCACATTCTTTTCTACACCATTTTTTCCTGTCTTCAAGTTAGTATGCATTCCTTTTAAATTTCACAAGTTGATTTGGAACAAGGTGGTTAGAAATCAATCTTGAATCAACTCTGAGAGTTGGGGTTTGTGTTACTGACTTCCCTGATTGTGGACTTTTCAAGGTGGGAATTTAGAAAAGAAAAGACACCATTGACTAGATACCTAGATATGTGTGTTAGTCAGCTTTTTTTTCATCGTTGTGATATTCAGAAATGGGATTTATTTTGGCTTCCTGCTTCAGCGGTTTCAGTACAGGGTCCTTTGCTTTGTTGCTTCGGGGCCTGCAGTGAGGCACAACATCCTGGTGGCAGGAAGCGGTGGGGGCAGAGGAATGAATATGCCTGTGCTGGCTGGTTTCTTCTCCCTTGTCAGTCCAGATAACCCCCTTCCCTTTCTTGTCTGGAGGAGCTCTCACAGACACATCTAGACATGTTAGTAACATCTCAGTTTAGTCAAATTGTCAATAAAAATGAACCATCACGGTATAATTTTACACTCTTGAATGAAAAAGATAAATGTATCAAAAATTGATTTGAGTTAGGGTTGGGCCATAGTGCCAACTCTTTTATTTTTACATCCATTCAAGGAGATGATTTTGGTTTGCAGATGGTTTCGACGGAAGAACATGCCCAGTACTTTACTCTTTCGATTCTTCCAATGAGAACAAAACACAAGAAACATAATGCTGTAGATGTATCCATCTTACTAAATAAGAAACACAGAGCCAAATGCAGAGTTAAAAGCCCAAGAGGTCAGAGCAGTAGCTAAGAGCTGAGACTAAATTTTGCTACCAGCATTTACCCCAATACCTGGCTCTGGTTTTGTTTTTATTAGAACAGACCTTCTAACATTTTGTGCTACATAATGCTTATTTGAAAAAACAAAACAAAACCAAAACCCTACCATTCCCTACCTCTGAAATATGAGAGTGGAGCATGCCTCAGGACAGCACCCTTCCCCCAATCTGAAACTTGCCCTAACTCTCGAGAGAACAGTTAGTGAAAATTTGTTGTTATTCTAGTGGTTTTGGACTAGAGCCATTTTTATTCCATAAAATTTTGGGTTTCTAATGTTGCTATAAGTTCAGGTTTAGAAAAGTATCTGCGTTTGACTGAAGAGACAGAGAATGTTTTGTACACTTCACTTAAACTCATGTGCACTATTAAAAAAAAAATCTTAGTTTAGTAGCATCGTAGATTTTTATCCTGCCCTCTCCCCCTGTTTGAAATGGTTTCCCTGTTCACCCATTTTATTTATCTTCTGCTTTAACTAATATAAGCAGCCCAGATCTTCCAGTAACTTCCTTTGGTTTCTGGACATTGAAATTTATCTTGATTCTTTGTTTTGAGACAGGGTCTCTCTTACATTGCCCTGCCTCTCCTGGAACTCAACATGTAGACCATGCTGGCTTCAAACCCACCTACGTCTGCCTCCCTAGTGCTGGGATTAAAGGCATGCACCAGCACGCTTGGCTTATCTTGATTCTTACTCACGTGTAATATTAATTTTGTTGCTGTTTTGAGTAGTTTCATAAAATCTTTATTTTCAGTTGCATGGCTGGTTTTAACAATTTCATGCCAATCCCAAGAATTTTCCCAGTATGTTTTGCAATAGGAAAATATGAATAATATATATTAAGCATTTGGGCAATAATAAAAATTTATTACAGCGAAAATAGCTACTAATGGTAATGGCAATTAGATAATTGAAAGATTATTAACTGTGTAAAGTATTTATTATCTTCAAGTTGAAAGAAATTCTAGAGTCATTTTATCCTACAGTCCCATACAGCTCAGCAGAACGCAGGCTGATTAGTGGCTTGCTCAGAGGCACAGGTCTGCTAAATGGCCGAGCTAGAACAGCCTTCAGGTTTCCTTGTAATAAAATGTTGGGCGGATGTTGGTTATCATACAAGTACATACAGCTTGTGGAATTATAATTGGCCACAAATAGTCTGGACTTCACGTTAGTGTGACCAAACAAAAAATGAAATGTGCACTGACAAAGTACAATATTTTCCACTCTATATTAAATATGAGCAAAATGCCTTTGGTTTATACTGTAGTATTTTTTCAGGTGCTTATTCTATTTAATCCATGTATGATAGACTAAAAAGGAAGATGTGATACGGTCATTTCTTAGAAACAGCATGCTTACAGTGTGGTCTGCAGACCAGCAACAGTGTGGACAGACTTGAAATACAGAAACGGAGAGTAACTGTTTATAAAGCTTATGCAGTTGTGTGTGTGTGTGTGTGTGTGTGTGTGTGTGTGTGTGTGTGTGTGTGTGTAGCATAGCTATCTGGAGTGATTGCTCCTATTTTTACAGAAATGTATTCAGAATTATTGCCGTGTGATAGACTAGGGAGAAAGAGGACTCTGGTCACAAGCACTCTGAGAAGTTTTTTTGCTTTATGGAGAGCCAATCCCTGTGAACAGTGAGATTGTATGAAACATCAGATGAGAGAAAGGGCCATGTCCCTTTGTATTTGTTCTTGAGATTGAAGGCATTGCTTTATTGGAATAGTTATTAGATGTTGATTTATGCTATGAAGACTGGAGTTTTAAAAAAATTAAATTTTTTAAAGCTACACTTATCTCTTATTTGCATGCAAAAATCTTTTTTTTTCACCATTAAAAATAAATATTCCTTCTTCTTTGAGCATTCCTAAATTTTCCTGATGTTAATGGAGTTTTGTCTTGAGACATCTGAAGATGGTTTGCTTGTGGACTATGGAGGGTTTTCTTCTCGATGTACTAGTACTCTGGTGCTGGTGGTTAGGAGTCACGCTTTGAAAAGCTCTGTTCTGAGCCGGGCGGTGGTGGCGCACGCCTTTAATCCCAGCACTCGGGAGGCAGAGGCAGGCGGATCTCTGTGAGTTCGAGGCCAGCCTGGGCTACCAAGTGAGTTCCAGGAAAGGCGCAAAGCTACACAGAGAAACCCTGTCTCGAAAAACCAAAAAAAAAAAAAAAAAGAAAAGAAAAGCTCTGTTCTAAGGTTTCACTAAATCATAAGTTCTTCAGTTTTGGGGTCATAGATGCTTTTGAGAATTTGGGGAAAGTTCCACTAGATGGAAAATGCATCCATGCTTGCATGTGATTTCAGATGACCTGTGAACAGAACCTGGCGGAGGAGGGAGGATGTTTGCAATATATGGTTATCCTTGTTAATCTGTTCCAGGGTAAACCAGAACTCACTAATTCTCTTTAATCTTTTTAGTTAATTGTGACTTTGTTTTTAATTTTTTAAAAAGCCATTTCTCTAAGTGTTCCAGATAGGATCACTGGTTTTTCTATTTGTGACAAGTTTACTTGGTTTTGAGATGTTAGTGGATGTGTTCTTTTTACAAACAACCAAACCTTTACATTTCTGGTAGACTAGTGTTTAACCTTCTAACTGCAAAATGCAAGAAATCTTTGGGCATAGACACATAAATTGGCTATAAAGTGCAAATGTTAGTGCAGCATTTCAGTAGTAAAGCATAGCTTAAGAAGATGTTTGTGTTTTATTTGGACATGATGGGATAGAATAAGAAGTGGTGTCTAATGAGCTGGTATTAGCACAGGTTCTGTGTTTGAACTAGGTGGTTAAGTAACTGCATAAGGACAGACGTAAACACTGACTCACCTCTGTTTGGTTAGTAATTCATAATGACACATACTTTGAGGTATTCTCTTTACTGCTTCCTTATAAGGCATTTTCCCCCTCACTTTTGGGTAAAATTGCTTATAGTTTGACTCACAAACCCAAAAACAAACCCACAGTTAAAGTACTGGCATGAGTCAGAATCTCATTCTTTTCTTCAGTGAGGTTGTCAGTGATTGCTTGCTAGTTTTGCCTTTCTACTGCCCCATCCTACAAAAAGCCAAATCATTTTATTTCAAAGAAAAAGGCATCAAATACAAAGCAAGCTCAAGTTTTAAAGTGATACCACCAGTTAGACATCTGGTAGTCTACTTTCTGTTGCTGTAAGAAGATTTTTGGTTTGGGGCATTTTATAAAGGTAAAAATTTGATTTAGCTCATAGTCTTGAAATACATTGGGCCTTGATATATAGAGTAGCTATAAAATGAAGTGAACCACTGCATGCTTATATTTCTTAGGGGTTGATAGGATAGAATAAGAAGCTATTTTAACAAATGAGGGGAAATAGAGTTATTTTACTAAAACAGTATAAGCAGACATGGATTAGTTTTGGAGAGTGAAAGTCCAGGATTGGGCTACACCTTGGTGAAGGCCTTCTTTTCTGGGTAGCCATGTGGTAGATGGCATCGTGTGGGGTGACTGTGGGTGTAGTGAGAAGTCATGTGGCAAGATGGGAAGCCAGAGAGAAGGGTTGTGCCCAGCCTTGCTCTTTCATAAACTGTTCTTATGGAAGCTGAGGGCTCACAGTAATCCCTTCTGAGGACAGTGCATCAGCACCACTTCCAGTATGTAAAACACAGCCAGCCATCACAGCTCCCAAACCAGTGACAGCCATTTTAAAATGTCCTTTAGCAGCATTTGAAGACTGCTTCATGTGCAGACATTATACAATAGCATAAGATGAACATGAAGTACTCTACTATAATGGTGTAAGATAGATTAATAAGGATTAGAGTGATGGGAAGCAGGTTGGGATTTGTGAATTCTTTTTAAAACCGTACTTCATGACTTTTTGTTTTTATTTATTTATTTTTACTTTTGCTTCTTTTTGGTTTATTAGCCTCTAGCTGCTAATAAAACACCTCTGGCATTTTATTTGTGATATTGATAATGGGGTGGTGTTTACTCATCAAAACAAGTTCTGTTGTAGATGTGGTTTTACATTCTTACATGTTTTTGAGAGTTGATCATGGAACAAGCTACATTATAGTGCCCTGGAAAATGCACTGGACACAGGTTCTTAGAAAATTTCCACCAGAGACTCAAGTTTTTGGATTCAATTTTTAAATTCTATATGAGATATAGTAGTAGAAATATTGGAAAAGACATTTTAAAACAAAATTAAACATTACTTATTAATTAGATTAAAAGCCCTACCTTTTCCAATTCTTTGCCTCAATAAAATCCTGTTCATCAGATAGACAAGGCTTTTTAGCAACCCCCCC